>JAWPHD010025467.1:0-16192 GCA_037043455.1 Cyrtodaria siliqua
AACTTATAATTCTTGTCCGCAGCATAACTTGAAAACTATTAAGGTAATGGAATGAAACTTCAAACAACATTAGCGGGCAATTAGAGAAGAAAGTGCAGAGTGCAAGAATCACAACTATATATTTATTCAAATTAGAGTTATTGCCCTTTGTGATTTTATTGTATACTTATAATTATTGTCTGGAGAATAACTTGAAAAATACTAAGGCGACTGGATTGAAAACTTGACAAACCGAAAGAGGGCAATGAGAGGAGGTGCATAGCACAAGAATCGTAACTCTAGGTTTAGCTTTAGTAAAAACAGAATTATCCTTATATGTACTTTGGCATTTATATTACTTGGTTATTAGACATATCTTGTCTGGAATGTAATGGACTTCCATTAGTAGATAACATTATGTTATTGCTTTTGAAATGTTATCTAAACAAGTCACTCATATCATATAATAACGCAGCTTTACATCAGTTTATTATTGTTGTCCATTTTATCTTTCTGATACGAATTCATTCACACAAATCATTCAGTATAAGGAGCATCCATCATTCTACCGATCTTATTCTTGTTATACATTCTTCCCTTATCCTGCCTCTTCGATTATTATAACCGTTAAACGCTGCCTTAAACGGAAATCAACGAGGTAGTGGAATGTTCTGATGTGGCTCGGCATATTGAACTGTATTGAACTAGACATATTTTCTTTTGAAAGGCTGTTTTTTTAGTTAGGCCATTACTCCCATCCCGGTCATATACAGTTTCCATTGGATTATGATAAGAAACTATATTTCAGTTCTAAAGTAGGTTTCGCATGTTCATAGTCAATGCATGTATTCCTATAATGAAGATGATCTTCTGCGTGAATAAGTATCAAATGCATTCGTTACCTGAAAGCCCTGCCTGTTACGGAAATTGACGAAGCAGTTTAGAGTATGGCGTTTTGAGTTCGGCATGTACCGGAACATTACCATATATAACTATTTATATGAAACACGGTTGTTCACTACTTTTTTGTGGGATGTATGTGACTTGTGGAAAAACAGTATTAAATTTATAGAAGACAGAGAATTAATACCATCTTCTGAGATTAAATCGTAAGATCCTGGATCCTATCCATCTATTCCATCTAATAAATAGTAGATGATATGCATCGAAAAACCTGTATTAAGAAGCTTTCACCAAGTTGTGTTGTTCTTTTACATTTGCTGGCATCGGTACCGTGACATAAATTTAAATTCAATTATCTTGATAAATAATTACTAAATGCGGACTGTGCTAACTACGGAAATAGACGAGGAAGCTTCATATTGGGACCTCGCCGGATAAATACCTTAGCTGTAGTAAAAACAAAATGCCTATATTAAAAATACGTTTACTTTACACTGTATTGACCTGAAATATTGTTAGTCCTGGAGCTGGCCCAACCCCACCCCACCCATCCCCCACTGGGGACATTTTGTAGGGTATGATTTTCTGAAATTTCATACAAACTGCTTCAAAATGAGACTTGTCTGTCATCTGAGCGTTGCGGCGTTTGTGTGTAACGCACGTGACAATTACGTTACCATAACAATTCAAAAACACGTTCAATAAATTTGAATATGAGTAAAAAATGTGAATATGAACAACAAATACTGCCTAGATTTATGTTAGTTATGAATTGTTTAATTTAGACAACATTTTCAACATAATAAAAATATACATATAGTTTACGTTACACCCTGTTCATTACCAAAACATCATAAATATAGCTATCAATAACTAGACCGTAAGTTGCCAAAAGACGCCACCCCCACCCTGGGGGAATTTTGAAGATATATTTTCCACAAAGGGTATGGAATTTGCAAAAAAAAAAGTATGCTTGCCAAATCAGAGTGGAGACACAATGGCCAGACCTCCATTTGAAATACGTTACCATTATTGTGTTTTGAAAATATAACACAGTTAACAATTTAAAGTTATAATATTGGACGTTTCCAGAAATAAAGGTGCTAGTATTTTGCTTTTAACTATGACTTGTTAAAAAAAAATTAATGTAATTCATTATTATACATAAATAAATAAATATAATATTTAAAAATAAAATAAATAAATATTTTTAAAAAATTACATAAATCTTCCCTTTGAGTATCCTGCTTTGAGACAAACACCAACGTATAATGTTGTCCCCATGCATTTGAACATTCACACTTCCAAGAGTTTTTGAACCGCCATGCTGCCCAACATTAACCAGACCTATATACCAGATGCAGAAACAAATAATAGATGACAAATTATTGAATTTGACTGGACTATTTGGTACATTAGTCAAAATAGTTGGTTGACCTAATGTTCAAAGACCCTGACACTGAATATGGCAGAGATAATGAGCAAGAAGCTATGAAAGCCAACAACCTGATTGATATTGAGTTTCAAGAAAGTGATGACGATGACTAGAAGAATCATGAGCTCAACTGATGTAATATATTTCCATGAAAATGCATGTTATCTCATAGAGCTATACATATATATTTGTTAGTAACGTAAGTAACGTTTAATACATTTTGTGAAATTGGTGACATTGCTGAATTCGTTACATTTGATAAATATATGAATATATTAGCCGTTAAAAGTTATCATATAATTTGCTATTTTTATTTGAATTTGGTAACGTAAACAATACGGAAAAGTCCTGTAAATTATATGCAAACTTCATTTCGTTCAATGATTGCCTAAGTCTAAACAGTATATAAAGGAACATGAGCATACACATCCATGTTTGTGTTTGATACTTAGATATCGTATTTAAATAAAAGGATGCAAACTTAATTGGTAACGTACGTAACGTTAAATAAATGAGGTAAAATATATTAGCATTGACATAATTTCATGTCTGTTCAAACTTTGTTGTTACCATAGGTGATGGCTAGAGGAATGTTGTAATAACATCTTTATTAGTTAATTGGCTGATTTTTTCTAGATTTCTAGCAACACACGGAAAATAGAAAATTATTTATAACAACACACAATGTAACGGACAATACAAGAACCAAACATTGTTCTCATCATGGATACGTATGCCTGTAATAACCTATAATGTTTGAAATAATTTTCGGATATAAAATATTTAATGTTAATTTACACCTTCATTCAACAAGGTAACGTAAGTTACGGTAACGTAGGCTTAATAAAGCATGTATCCAAGTCAAAAACATTAAGTGAAACGAAATTTTGTATTTCAAAAAGCATAAATAATGTAAAAAATTAGTTGTTTCGATCAATTATGAAGCAATAAAACTTTAATAGTGTATTGAATGATTTGTTCTAATTTCTTTTAACATGCGGAATATAGAAAATGATTTAAAAACACACAGTGTGACGGATATTACAAGAACCAAACATTATTAACATCATGGACACGTATGTCTGTGATATCTGTAAGTTTTGGAATATATTTCGGATGTAACATCATTAATGTTCTTAATGTCTTAGGTTAAAAATCTTAGGTATCCAAGGTATAAAAAGCAAGTGAAACGAAAGTTTGTATTGTAAAAAGCATCAATAATAAAGAAAATTTAAAATACAAACACCTTCTTCCATACCTTTTTAGTCTTCAAAATGCAGTAAAATTAATTATTGTTTTATAGGTAACGTATTCTACACCCTGAAACACGATAACGCCCCAACGCTCAGATGGCAGACAAGTTGCAAAAGACTACATACATAATGGGCTTTCAGAAAAATAGGGTCTTCAAAATTCCCCCGGGGAGGGAGGGTTTACCTTATTAACTTACGGCGTATGTGTTTAACTGTGTGATATGTATGCGACGTGTTTATAAAATGCAAAAAAACGAAAGAAGAATTATAGTGTTTTTCTTCCCTCAGAGCAAACCATATGAGGGATGGGGTGTTTTACATCTAGGTTCATTCACCGACATATGGTTAAACGTAGCAATACGGTTCTTTGTGTAACATTTGGTGTCACTTTTATTTCTGTGAAATAGTTTTAACAATGAAAAGCAGTCGACAATGAGTCCTGTTATTTTGTTTAGCTTCCTCCCTTCCCCACGTCCCACACCCTCAAACCCCGAAAAAATTAAATGTACCAGAATTATTTGAATTATGATTCTGTTTACGTCTGATCGTATTACACCAGGACAGGGTGTAGTAACTTTATCAACTGAGTATAGTATATTTTTTTTGTTTAAATCCCTCTATTCTTAATATTATTCTGGTAGGAATTGAAAGACAATGATGGTAGAAGAATATCTCTTAAGATAAAGGTTAACATGTTCATGCTCTTAAGCGCTAGAGCGGTCAACCCTCTCTGTACATTAGCCATGAACCTTAGCCATGAACCGTCTGAGCCATAGCGCTAATGCGGTCAATTCCTCTCTGTACATTAGCCATGAACCTTAGCCATGAACCGTCTGAGCCATAGCGCTAGTGCGGTCAATGAACCGTCTGAGCCATAGCGCTCGAGCGGTCAACCCTCTCTGTACATTAGTTATGAATCGTACAAGTAGTTTAAATTATATAACTCATACAATTATATACTACCAGTTTGTATTACGGCTGTATTATTTGTTGAAGATGTAGCAGCTCAAACAAAGGCCGCATAGTTAAACTACAAAACCTTGCAGCAAGGCTTATTTTAAAAGCTGACTTTTTAACACCATCTGAGCAAATATTTAAAGATTTAAATTGCTTATTATTCCCTAAACGTATTCAATAACACATATGCCTAATGGTTTTCAAATCATTGAATGGTCAAACACCAGAATATATCAATCAACTATTAATAAATGCCTCAACAATACGTGAGCAAAAAATACGCTTTAATACAAATGAAAACTTGCGTATTCCCAGATCACATACATCTTGCTATGAATCTGTTTCTGTATGTGGTCCTAAAGATATGAACACTCTCCCAATCGAAATTAGACGATCATCATCACTTCATCAATTCAACCGCTTGCTAAAAGATCACCTCATGATATGGTAAAATTGAAACTTATGTCTCATAGTGGTCTAGCTTGTATGTTGTCTAACCATGGGATAACTACGAGCTATTTAAATTATACATTTAATTAAAACTTATTTTATTATTTTCTAGTGGTGGATTAGCTTGTATGTTGGACAACCGCAGATAAATATGAGTAATTGGCGTTCTAAACTATTTTAGGGGCTATTGAAATTGAAATTTTCAAATTGTAACTATATTCTTAAAACATATGTTGTCTCATGGTGGACTAGCGTGTATGCTGATTAAACATCGGACGAGTATGCGTTAAAATATATATTTACCTAAAATGTGTATAGTCTCTCGGTGGATTAGCTTGTATGTTGTAAGCACAGACACGTATGGGTACTTTTGATATTAAATCATATTTCATTGTTCGTTTCATTCATCTTAGAAATCATGCATTGTTCTTTTAATATATTATAAAGTTTCTAGACATGTTTTATGCCACATATAACATTGTTTCAACAGATGTGTGTATATACTGTAAATGTTTAAAAAAAAATATTGTTTGAGGACCACAATTTTTATGTCAGACTGGCTATAAGCCAAATATGTTAACCTCGATAAATAAATATATTAGTGTTGTTATTTTTACTTATTATTATTGTTATTATTATTATTATTATTATTATTATTATTATTATTATTATTAGAGCGCTAGAGCGGTGATCCCTATTTATACATTAGTTATGAATCGTATGAGCCAGGCTGCTATCTAGCGCGGTCAGCCCTGTCTACTTATTAGCTGTGAATAGTATGAGCCAGTCTGCTAGAACGGTCAGCCCTGTCTATACATTAGCTATGAATCGTACAACTAGAGCAGTCAGCTCTGTCAATACATTAGCTATGAACAGTATGAGCCAGAGCGCTAGAGCGGTCAGCCCTCTCTGTACATTAGCTTTGAACAGTATGAGCCAGACTGCTAGAGTGGTCAACACTGTCTATACATTAGTTATGAATCGTATGAGCCAGACTGCTATCTACAGTGGTCAGCCCTGTTTGTTCATTATCTATGAACAGTATGCGCCAGAGCGTTCGAGCGGTCAGCCCTGTCTATACGTTAGCTATGAATCGTATGAGCCAGACTGCTAGAGGGGTCAGCCATGTCTGTACATTAGCTATCAATCGTATGATCCAGACTGCTAGAGCGGTTAGCCATGTCTGTACATTAGCTATGAATCGTATGAGCCAGAGTGTTAGAGCGATCAGCCAGAGTGATAGAGCGGTCAGCCAGACTGCTAGAGCGGTCTACCAGACTGCTAGAGCTGTCAGCCATGTATGTACATTAGCTAAGAATCGTATGAGTCAGAGCGCCATAGTGGTCAGCCCTGTCTATACATTATTTATGAATCGTAAGAGCCAGACTGCTAGAGCGCTCAACCTTGTCTATTAGCTATGAACAGTATGAGCCAGAGCTCTAGAGCGGTCAGCCCTGTCTATACATTAGCTATGAACAGTATGAGCCAGACTGCTAGAGCGGTAAGCCCTGTCTGTGCATTAGCTATGAACAGTATGAGCCAGACTGTTAGAGCGGTCAGCCCTGTCTATGTATAGGCATCAGCTATGAATCGTACGAACCAGACTGCTAGAAAGGTCAGCCCTGTCTATACATTAGCTATGAACAGTATGAGCGATCAAACTGCTAGAGTGGTCAGCCCTGGCTATACATTAACTATGAACAGTATGAGCTAGAGCGGTCAGCCAGCCCTAGCTGTACATTAGCTATGAACAGTATGAGCCAGACCGCTAGAGCGGTCAGCCCTGTCTATACATTAGCTATTAATCGTATGAGCCAGACTGCTAGAGCGGTCAGCCCTGTCTGTACATTAGCTATGAACCGTATGAGCCAGACTGCTAGAGCGGTCAGCCCTGTCTATTCATCAGCTGTAAACAGTATGAGCCAAACTGTTAGAGCGGTCAGCCCTGTCCTTAAATCAACTATGAATCGTATGAGCCAAACGTCTAGAGCTGTCAGCCCTGCCTATACATTAGCTATGAACAGTATGAGCCAGACTTCTAGAGCGGTCAGCCAGACTGTTAGAGCGGTCAGCCCTGTCTAGACATTAGCAATGAACCGTATGAGCCAGAACGCTAGAGCGGTCAGCCCTGTCTATACATTAGCTATGAACAGTATGGGCCAGACTGCTAGAGCGGTCAGACCTATCTATAAATTAGCTATTAACCGTGTGAGCTAGACTGCTAGAGCCATCAGCCCTGTCTGTTTATCAGCTGTGAAATGTATGAGCCAAACTGTTAGAGCGGTCAGCCTTGTCCTTTGATTAGCTATGAATCGTATGAGCCAAACTGCTAGAGTGGTCAGCCCTGTCTGTACATTAGCTATCAACCGTATAATGAGCCGGACTACTAGAGCAGTCAGCCCTGTATGAATCGTATGAGCCAGGCTGCTAGAGCGGTCAGCCATGTCTGTACATTAGCTATGAATCGTATGAGCCAGACTGCTAGAGCAGTCAGCCCTGTATGTACATTAGCTATGAACCGTATGCGCCAGACTGTTAGAGCGGTCAGCCCTGTCTATTTATCAGCTGTGAAAAAAATGAGCCAAACTGTTTGAGCGGTCAGCCCTGTCGTTTGATTAGCTACGAATCGTTTGAGCCAAACTGTTAGAGCGGTCAGCCCTGTCTATAGATTAACTATGAACAGTATGAGCTAGAGCGGTCAGCCCTGTCGGTACATTAGCTATGAACAGTATGAGCCAGACTGCTAGAGCGGTCAGCCCTGTCTATACATTAGCTATGAATCGTATGAGCCAGACTGCTAGAGCGGTCAGCCCTGTCTGTACATTAGCTATCAACCGTATGAGCCAGAGCTCTAGAGCGGTCAGCCCTGTCTATACATTAGCTATGAACAGTATGAGCCATACTGCTAGAGCGGTCAGCCCTGTCTGTGCATTAGCTATGAACAGTATGAGCCAGACTGTTAGAGCGGTCAGCCCTGTCTATGTATAGGCATCAACTATGAATCGTATGAACCAGACTGCTAGAAAGGTCAGCCCTGTCTATACATTAGCTATGAACAGTATGAGCGATCAAACTGCTAAAGTGGTCAGCCCTGGCTATACATTAACTATGAACAGTATGAGCTAGAGCGATCAGCCCTGACTGTACATTAGCTATGAACAGTATGAGCCAGACTGCTAGAGCGGTCAGCCCTGTCTATACATTAGCTATTAATCGTATGAGCCTGACTGCTAGAGAGGTCAGCCCTGTCTGTACATTAGCTATGAACCGTATGAGCCAGACTGCTAGAGCGGTCAGCCCTGTCTATTCATCAGCTGTGAACAGTATGAGCCAAACTGTTAGAGCGGTCAGCCCTGTCCTTAAATTAGCTATGAATCGTATGAGCCAAACGTCTAGAGCTGTCAGCCCTGCCTATACATTAGCTATGAACAGTATGAGCCAGACTTCTAGAGCGGTCAGCCAGACTGTTAGCGCGGTCAGCCCTGTCTAGACATTAGCAATGAACCGTATGAGCCGGAACGCTAGAGCAGTCAGCCCTGTCTATACATTAGCTATGAACAGTATGAGCCAGACTGCTAGAGCGGTCAGACCTATCTATAAATTAGCTATTAACCGTATGAGCTAGACTGCTAGAGCCATCAGCCCTGTCTGTTTATCAGCCGTGAAATGTATGAGCCAAACTGTTAGAGCGGTCAGCCTTGTCCTTTGATTAGCTATGAATCGTATGAGCCAAACTGCTGGAGCGGTCAGCCCTGTCTGTACATTAGCTATGAACCGTATAATGAGCCAGACTACTAGAGCAGTCAGCCCTGTATGAATCGTATGAGCCAGGCTGCTAGAGCGGTCAGCCATGTCTGTACATTAGCTATGAATCGTATGAGCCAGACTGCTAGAGTGGTCAGCCCTGTCTGTACATTAGCTATGAACCGTATGAGCCAGACTGCTAGAGCGGTCAGCCCTGTCTATTTATCAGCTGTGAAAAGTATGAGCCAAACTGTTTGAGCGGTCAGCCCTGTCGTTTGACAAGCTGAATCGTTTGAGCCAAACTGTTAGAGCGGTCAGCCCTGTCTATATATTAACTATGAACAGTATGAGCTAGAGCGGTCAGCCCTGTCTGTACATTAGCTATGAACCGTATGAGCCAGACTGCTAGAGCGGTCAGCCCTGTCTATTCATCAGCTGTGAACAGTATGAGCCAAACTGTTAGAGCGGTCAGCCCTGTCCTTAAATTAGCTATGAATCGTATGAGCCAAACTTCTAGAGCTGTCAGCCCTGTCTATACATTAGCTATGAACAGTATGAGCCAGACTGCTAGAGCGCTCAGCCCTGTCTATACATAAGCTATGAAAAGTATGAGCCAGACTGTTAGAGCTCTCAACCGTGTCTGTACATGAGCTATGAACTGTATGAGCCAGACTGCTAGAGCGCTCAACATTGTCTGTACATGAGCCAGAGCGCTAGAGCAGTCAGCCCTGTCTGTACATTAGCTATGAACAGTATGAGCCAGACTGCTAGAGCGCTCAGCCCTGTCTGTACATTAGCTATGAAAAGTATGAGCCAGACTGCTAGAGCGGTCAGCCCTGTATATACGTAAGCTATGAAAAGTATGAGCCAGACTGTTAGAGCTCTCAACCGTGTCTGTACATGAGCTATGAATCGTATGAGCCAGATTACTAGAGCGCTCAACCTTGTCTGTACATGAGCTATGAGCCAGGTAGATTGCTAGGATCTCTGATCTCTTGCTTTTATTGCTTCTTAAGACTGAAAGCTGGACTACTTCATCATCTATATTGAAGTATCCACCGGACTCGCGAACCCAACTCCTCATGATAAGACGCATTACGTATTTATCGCTACGACCAGTTATGTAACAATATCGACAGGCAGCCTAAAGTAAGCTTTAGCTGGACAAAGACGATCATCAGAATGTTTTATCTGGACTATTGTTCAAGCAATGACTAGCAGCTCTTCTATGTAAAACTCATAAAGAAACCCTACTGAAAATAGAAGGTACGAAGAGATGCGAGTACAATTAGGTCAGTAGCATTCAATTAGGGTACCTGCATTGCGAAACTACCAATAGATATCTCCTAAATCAACCTATCTAGAGCCGATAGAAAACAAATCTCAAGTGCGGTATAATAAGTACTTTTTATTGGTAACATAATTATGATAAACAATAAACAAAAAGTATGAAATACCAGACGCTGTTCTCACTCTCTACTGAGGTCGATGTTCAAGTTCAATACACGTGTGGTGTACGTCTGGTCAAATTAACTCGAGTACAGTACGTTACTAGGCAATATGAATTCGGCAATTTTAAAATTGTCAGCTTTTCATTTATAAGTTAACACCGGTAATCGGATGAAATTATTAACAGTTATACAGTCTAGAAGTTAACAAACGTAATCCGTTAAGATTTCATTAACTCTAATACAGTCCAGAAGTTAACAAAACAGTCTAGGAATTAACAAACGTTATCAGATAAGATTGTATAACACTAATACAGTCTGGAAGTTAACAAACGTATTCATGTAAGTTTACATCAGCAGAAGTCAACACCAGAACCGGGTACAGTACGGGGCCGCTATAGCAGCAGTTAACACGTGCACCGGTACAGTACGGGACCGCTAACAGCAGTTAACACGTGCACCGGTACAGTACGGGACCGCTAAGTGCACCGGTACAGTACGGGACCGCTAGCAGCAGTTAACAAGTGCACCGGTACAGAACGGGACCGCTAGCAGCAGTTAACACGTGCACCGGTACAGTACGGGACCGCTAGCAGCAGTTAACAAGAGCACCGGGTAAGACTGTGTAAACTATCTGTAAGAGGAATAGAAATACAGTTAACATACCTGTAGATGTACTGACATACCTGTATATGTACTGGCATACCTGATGTACTGACATACCTGTAGATGTACTGACATACCTGTAGATGTACTGCATTTTCAATAGATTATCCGGCTTGACCCGTACTTTTGAAATAAGCAATTTAATGGAGGAGACATTAATTAGCACAGCAGACGATTTAAATATATAGTAGCGGTGTACTTGTATAATGCAGAATCTGTATGTTGACGCAAATGTTCGCTAAACATGTCAAATAACATTTTATATTAAAGCAATGTTTTTATTTGATACATTCGTAAAAGGTCGAAACATATTCTTGAAATTTTAACGCTATGAAGAATTTTCTTTATTAAGATTAAAAATAATTAGTAATCAAAGATTTTGAGATAACATAAAATATCAATAATGGCGGTATACAAACATTTAATTACAAACGCTTCCCATATCGTCTGGCTTTGAAAAACTATTTAACCGCGGTGGCCAGTTTTATTTTCATTCTGTTGATACTTAATTAATTTAGATAAACATTTACTTAATTTACTAAAACACGAGTTATTAAAGGGATACATGCCATTATATGTATATATAGGGAGACAATATTTGCGAACTACCAAGGACAGACAACCTTAGGACGAACTATGGCAGGCTGCCTAGCTATGATGAGAGACACAGAAATCAAACGTATGCATTCACTTCCTAAAAAGGATAGCTGCAACACATGCTGATCAAACTGTATCTCTACATCATAACACATTCGCTGGGATATACATACGAGTACTGCTAAATATTTGACATGATTTAGCGGTCGGTTGTTTTATAAATAAATAAATAAATAAAAAATCTTTTCACATGAATGTGATTCTGGGATTTGACAAAATATAATAAACCAGTTGTATCGAAGGTTGGCATGTTCTGACGCGTAATCGCCTTCACGAGTGGCCCTTTTAATGAAAGCGCGTCCGTAGCCGAGATATTAAATACGCTGAGTTTGACATATTCTCGCCTCTCACCGCTGGGGGTTCGAATCCCACTGAATCCCACTGGGAGTTCAACTTGTAAGTGAGAAATTATTACGGATGCGGGAGGTGAAAAGTAATGGTTCTACCCAGGAAAAGGTGGGAGGTCTGCATCAACAGTTAAACAAATCGAAAGTCATATAGCTGAAAATGTGCTGAAAATGACGTAAAACACCATTTAACCAACCAACTAACCAACCAACCCTTTTAAACTAGAACATGAGCACACATTGCACCAAACAACTTGTTAACCTTAAAAACAGCTGAAATGCAATAAAATGTAAAGAAAAATTGTTGAAATTAGTAAATTGTCATCCAGCACTGCCAGTTGCCGATGTTTCACTTTATTTTATTACTGCCATACAAAATGAAATTCACTGGAATGAAATTACAGCCGGAGTTAATAATTGAAAGGTGATACAGGATTGAAGGTACCTAATAAATGCGGGCGCTTCTGGCTCTCTGTCCGAGTTTCTATTAAGTGAACCGTCACGTAGTCACAATTTAGAAACGATACTCAGTCTGTATATTTATAATTATGCTAAGCATAATAGTTAACAATATTCGTATGAATAAGATGAATCGTATTAATATCGTCAGTTGTGGCGGAAATATTTAAAGACAGCGACATTTCACATACATTCGCTGTTATGACCAAAGGTCTCACACCACAATTAATTTTCCCATAGGGTTACTGTACAGCCTTTTCCAACATCTGAGCTTCAAAGCAGGGCAGCAGACATTGTTGTTGGTTTAATATCTTCAGTATAGCCAAGACCAGTAATTTAAAACAATAAAATACATAAGTTAGCCAGGTTGGTTTTTTTTCTCGCTCATGTTTTGTGAACCCTATGGAAAATACAAAATTCATACACTATCTAGCTGAATATGTGGTGCTTCGGTCAAACAATTCTGAAATTTGAATGAAACCTCATATCAACATGGGATTTTCTGTATCATCTGTCTTTTACACTGCAGATGTATGCTAAAGCAAAGAAAAACCTATTTTTCAAATTAAAAATTGCCTAAAATTGAGAAAAAATTGAATTATTTTCTGTTTTCCTTTTGTCCGTGAGCTTTCAGGGGAGATAATAGAGGTGCGAGACCCAAAACAAAGATTAGAATCAGAAAATTAGAAACGTTAGATGAACAAGGCAATGGTTGTTTTTCATATATGTGTCGGTTTTGATCTAAACAAGGGTTAGATTTCCCGTATGTGCGCTGTGCTGACCAAAATAAAGGTTAGATTTCACGGATGTGGCTGTGCGTACCACAACAAAGGTTAGATTTCATGTATGAAGCCGTGCTGACCAAAACAAAGGTTAGATTTAACGTATGTGGCTGTGCTGACTAACACAAAGATTAAGTTTCAATATTAGATTTCAAGTATGTGGCGGTCATGTTAGATTTCACGTAAGTGGCGGTCATGTTAGATTTCACGTATGTGCGCTTTGTCTATTTGAACTTTCCGGTATACTTGTTATGTTCCGTTTTACCTATGTAATCATATCGCATCAATAATATCTTCTTTGCTCAATTTAAATAATGTTTCGATAAGTCAATTTCCTTTATAAGCGATGTTCACTTATCATTCTTTAAAACAATCTCGGCGGTGATGACGAAGACATGGGTTACATTTCACGTACGTGGATGACCAATATATGGGTTATATTTTACGTATGTGGCGGTGATGACCAAGACATGGGTTATATTTCGCGTATCTGGGCGGTGATGACCAAGAAAAGTGTTATATTTCACGTATGTGGCGGTGATGACCAAGACAGCGATACACGTAAGACATGGATACGTGCTAGACAGGCACACGTGAAAGACCAATCTCTCCCAGGGGCCATTACATTATGTATGTGTATGCAAGGAACGACAACTCTGGGTAGAGATTGGTGAAAGACGTGATACATTTTACATGTAGAAACAAGCTAACGAGTGTAAAAGAATAAACAAGATTGCCGTGTGTCCCTTTAAAGGAAATAAGCAGGTGATTTTTCTTCATTTTATTGTTTTCATTAATATGTTGCTCGCTTTGAATATTTCAAATATCCAGTTTTTAGTCCCCTACCGGTCGTGGCTGGAGGGACTATAGGATTCCACTCCGTTCATCAGTCCTTCATGTTTCGGCTCAATAACATTAATTAGGAATAGCACATTTGTTTTGTTCCTTTATCCTATATAACCATATCTCGTAAATAATATTTTCCTTTTTAAATAATGTTTGGATAAGTCACTTTCCTTTATAAGAGCGATGTTTACTTATCATTCTTTAAAACAATCTCGGTAAGCAATACTACACGTTTTGATAGGATTAGCCTTGGTTAAAAAGCACTTTAGGATTAGCCCCTTGGTTAATAAGTACTTTAGGCATATGAATCACTGAGAAGCACTATATTTGCAATGGAGTGAGACAATTAAATAGTGTAATGCAAAGGCAGATTATTCACAAAGTCCACCACCCCGCCCCCATCCCCACCCCCAACACCACCCCAACACCACCACCACACATGCACGAACGCACGCACGCACGCACACATGCATGTAGGGTGCCAATATGTCCGCAACGTGCAATGAGGCCGCAGACATATTGGACAACACGTTTACAGTGTCGAATATGTCCGCAATGAGCGAATATATCCGCGGCAAATTTAGGGGGAATCGTTGATATCGATCAGGAACGGTCTTGGTTTTGAAAAAAAAGAAAGATATATTTAATAGGGAGTATATCAGGCTTTGGGGCCAAATGTGTTTAAAAACATAAAAACGTATACAAGTACCAATATAAAACGTGAAATAGTTCATAGATATAGATGCAACATTAACACTTTCCTATAATAATACAGTGCAATAATTAAACAAATAGAATTTACAACATGTCTTAAACGACCATAGAGAAATCCCGAAGTTATAAAAAGCTGCCACGCAGCGTAAATCGGCGATATCTACACATGACTCTCGTTTTGCAATACAATGCGATTTATTTTATCGCCAAGTTTAAAATAGCTATCTCTGGCACGTCACCATAGTTAGGAAATACCTTCTTCGGTTCGTTTATTTTAAATTTTCAGCGTAATCTCTTAATTCTTTTAATGTTTTATGGCCCATTTAGTTTATTTTTATCAATGAATATGGTATTTAAACAATTCTAAATGTAATACCAATCCTGGCGTACTTCCTTTAAGGAAAATTAATGAAATATAATAGAATGTATAACGTTATATATTATAAAAATAAAAATAAATTGGAATAAACCATGTTTAACAGTAACTCATATAGGTAAGGAAAATAGATCTGAATAAGGATGCAGAAATAACAAGTAATTAATAAAGGGAAGAAAACAAAGAACGAAATATAAGATTAATATAGATAATAATAATACAATAAAACCAGACTCCTACTACTAATCAGTGATATCACACCACACAAGTACACCAACCACTAACCACAACCATAACAACCACCATACATCCACCAATAACCCCCATCATCCACCCCTTACACCCCTCAAAAATCCACCCACCCCTTACACCCCCAACATCCAACCCTCACCCCCCCCAAAATTACCCCCTACAACTCACTACCAATACAAACCCAATTCCCACAAATCTCTACCACCACCTCCCTCCCCACCTCTCCCTAACACAACAATAACAACAATCAAAACCAAAAACCCAACCCAATCAATAAAATAATCCCACCCTCTACTAACCCACCACTCCCACCCCTAACCAAATCCCATCTTCCACCAACCCATCCTCCCCACCTATATACCTACCATACACAACCTATACATCCCAATCAAACTAATCACATCCCAAAACACAACACAACCCCAACAACAACCCTACCAACAATACCACACCTCCCTATCCCATCAACTCCAAAAACTTTAAACATCCCCTTATATTAATACCCCATCCCCCAACTCAATCCTCCCTAACCTCCAAAACCCCTCTAACCATACAACCCATCCCCCCTAACCTTCCAATTCTACCCCCCCCACCCAAAACCCAACACCTAATACCAATCCCACCCAATACCTCCCACCAACCAAACCCTCAATCACCCCTACCCAACCCCATCCACTAACCCCACCTCACCACACCCTATCCCAATCAACAACACACCCCAACCAACCCCCACCACTCAACAAAAACCCCCCACACCCACACCCCCCAACACACACCCCACCAACAACACAACCCCACACCAAAACCCCCCCACCCCAACCCCCACCACCACACCAACCCCCACAACCACCACCCAACCACCCCCCACCACCCAACACACCCACCCCACCCCCAACCCCCCACCCAACCCCCCCCCCCCACCAC
>JAWPHD010025468.1:0-16191 GCA_037043455.1 Cyrtodaria siliqua
GTACATGGAAATACACAGTCCGGAAGGTAACTTCGAAACCATAACAACTACTATCATGAAACTTCATAGGTACATTGCCCTAGGTGAGTAGAGGAACCAAATAATGAATTGATTTTTGGGTCAGTAGGTCAAAGATCAAGGTCTCCATGACCTTATATGGAAATATACATTCCGGACGATAACTACAAAACCATGACACCCATACTCTTAAAATATCTATCTATATTTCCCTAGGTGAGCGGAGAAACTCTATTCTTTTGAAGTCATTAGGTCAGAGGTGAAGGCCACCACGACGTTATACGAAAACCATAAATTTAAAATCATAAACCCACACTCATGAAACCCTACATAGCCCTAGGTGAGAGTAACTTTGAAATTTAACACTTATTTACTTGCTAAATGCCGGTAGGTTTTTGCAGATTGCAAGTAGAAAATATTAGCACTTTTCAAGTAATAAAAGAAACCCACTAGGTCTCAGTCTGCATGTATTCACTGAAAAATAGTTACTTAACTTAGTTAAATAGGTGGATATAACTAAGTATAATTATACTTTATTGCATTCCTGCATCCTGGCTGAGAGTGTAAATGTCATTATTATACCCACGTTTTTGAAAAAAGCAGGGTAAATTAAAATCGCCTCCGTTCGTCCGTTTGTCCGTCTGTCCGTCCGTCCGTTACCGCATCTCCTCCTAAACCGCTGAACGGAATTCAACCAAACTTAGAATATGACTTCACCATATGATGACGGCGTGCAAGAGCAAATTATTTTTGGCTCCGAGCCCAGGGGTCAAAAGGTCAAATACACTAAAAATTCAATTACACTGTCATTTTTCCATATTTTTGCACATAACTTGGTATATATAATCGTTTATGAAAGATAAACAACATATCAAACGATTATATTATTTCGAACTCAGACGTCTGCCCGGGGGCCCATGGTGGGTTTGGGGGGAGGGGGGGAAGTGGGGGTTGTGTGTGTTGGGGGGTGGGGGATTTGGAGAATATAAATATATTTATTTGTTTTTATAATTATGTCTCAAATGAAACATTATGAAGATGTGATTACTCTGTATACATTTGTTTCCTCCTACGTCATCGGTTATGCCTGGAGGAAGGGACATCAAATTCACTAATTATTTTTTCATACTTTTGCACATTAATTGGTATAATAGTCGTCTATGAAAGAGATTAAAGGTTTATTATTTAAAACTCGGAGTATATTTTAGTGTGGGTTACGAGTTCAACCCCACGAAGCGGTATTTCTTTTTTGGTACCGCTATTGAATTCCGTCAAACAATCTGCTTTTATTTAGTAACTATTCAATAATGGTTGGTGTGCTATGTTTATCAACGAAATTAGTTTGTGTTTTATAGGCTAAAAGTTACGGATATGGTCCCTTTAAAGGGAATTGACCTGTGTGAAGAAAACGTGAGTATTTTGCGATGGCGCGCCGTCGAATTCGTTCTAGTTTATTATATACTAGTAGCAATTCTTCTAAAAGTCAATAGAGGTTTCAAATTATTATTTGCAAGTACCTTCACTAAAATAGCAAGTAGAAAACCTTCGCACTTGCTTTTTTTATCAAGTGGCTAAATATATTAAATTTGATCCCTGTAAACCATAATACCCACAGGGCTCAAATTTAGCGACAATTTGGACTGGCAACATTTCGCCAGTAGCATTTTTTTTGTAACTGGCAAAACGAAAAAGTTACTTGCAATTTCTACGGTTGTGTGTGTGTGTAAGTACAAAAATGTAACAAATAAGTAAAAAGCACAAGATGATTCATCATTAGCAAGCATGCTAGATTCCATATGTATCATACAAATACAAAGACTTATCATGAAAACTTAAACATATTAAAACACCATTGATTTTTAAAAAAACAAGAGCTGTCGGAGAACAGCGCAGCTCGACTATTCGATTTTTCAGAGTAATAAATTATATAGCCAGTATATACCATCAGAAAACAAGGCTAAAACAATGTTGGGGTGTGGTTGGGGGGAGGGACGGGTATAGAAACTCGGGTGGGGGCGAAACATATTGATAAATTGATAAAACAAAACACAGAGATATGTAAAAACAAATAAAAATAATAAAAATAATTCGGGTGGTGGGGATGATGGGGTGGTTGGGGGTAGCGGCAAAACATACGAATAAATTGATAAAACAGCACAGAGACAAGTAAAAACAAACACATTCGAGTGGTGGTGATGATAGGGGGGGAAATGGTTGGGGGATGGGAGGTGTCGGGGTGCGGCGGAGGCGCATCATCGATAAATCAGTGTAGATTTGATAAAACAAAACAACAGACAAGGTGTAGATTTGGTTAAACAAAACAACAGACATAATTATGGTAAAAAAAAAAACACACAAAAACATTCGGGTGGTGGAGATGATGGGGTGGGGTATGGATGAAGTATGAATAAGATGCATTATGCTATAAGAAATCCCAAACCAAAATTATAGACCAAAATTGTAGATATATAAAACAGCTTACACACAAACCTTGATCTGCCTGTATTGCACATTTTATGGGCCATCGCAATTTGGGTGCCATGGGAGCCCATAATTTACGCAACCCTTTACGACATACTTTAAGGAAACCAATTCCCAAATTTAGTTGAGCTAGGACAAAAAATGTAAGAGATATAGACTTGTAAACACAGCTTACACGCAAACTTTGATGTGAAATAAGGGCTATCATAATTTAGGTTCCATGTGAGCCCATGGGTTAAAGGAACCAAAATTACTTACGCAGCCCTTAAGATAATTCAATAAGAAAGCCCATGGCCAAATTCCGTTGCGCTAGGATAAGAAATGTAAGAGACCTATACTTGTAAACACAGCTAACACGCAAACCTTGATGTGGGACGCCGAGGCCGACGCCGGGGTGATTACATAAGAGCTAAAAAAAAAAAAACAGACATGGTATTCTAAATTAGACACGTAAGGTATTTTGATGCACTTGCACATTTTTGCCAGTACTTGAAAAGTTTGCTAGCATTCTGAAAATGTCACTTGCATTTTGCCAGTATGCCAGCTTAAATTTGAGCCCTGACCCACACTCATGAAATGAGGAGTACTATAGTTTTGGAGATCAGTAGGTCAAAGGTCAAGTTCACCATGATCTTATATGGAAATCCAAATTTTGCTGAATAACTAAAACTTCATAAGTGCATTGCTGTTATTGAAAGGAAGAACGTTTTTGTTTTGGAAGTCACGGCCACGAGCCCTTCTGAACATGAAACTTTTTTATGTTAGAAGGCCAAAGGTCAAAGTTAACCTCAAACCCAAGAAATGCTTTTAACATAATAAGTGTGCAATCGAGTCAATAATCGGTCAAGGGAAGTATTAAGAAAGAATGGCCTTCATGGCTCACAACACTATTACTGGTAACTGCCCTTGAATACTTGTGCCCTACAGAATGAGATGAAGGAGGGAGACACAAAAAATAATTCTTCTTTTCTACTTTTTACATGACTTTCCGAAAACGATAAGTTATCTTTACCAGGTGCTAAATATACAGCATTTTAGGAAGAGATCACAAAATAGTTGATGTTGGTATATGATTTCTAGCTAATTCATTTTAGACATCATGGGTCTAAATCAGGGTTGTATTTTTGTCATATAATTACGCTAAATTTTGGTAGGTGCTTCGAAAACATGTAACTACAGTTTTCAACCTGGTAAATATTTGTTCATTGTGTTATAAATTGCAGATATTGGATCAATGAAGAATAAAAGCCTAAAGACATGTTGTAAATTAAGTTTATCTCAATGCCAAGAACGAAAACATTACAATGGGACCTTATGGAAAATTAATTGTGGTTTGAGATGTTAAATAAGAGCTGCAGAATGGTTATCTTTCATCCTTCATCTTTAAAGCATTGCGATTTAGAGCTGCAGAACATGTTTATTTCATTAATATATTGGGCTTTAGAGCTGCAGAATGGATATATTTCATCTTTCATCTTCAAGGCCTTGTGCTTTAGAGCTTCAGAACCGAATTTGCATCCTTCATAGGCCTTGTGCTTTAGAGATTCAGAACGGAATTTTCATCCTTCATAGGCCTTGTGCTTTAGAGATTCAGAACCGAAATTGCATCCTTCATAGGCCTTGTGCTTTAGAGATTCAGAACGGAATTTTCATCCTTCATAGGCCTTGTGCTTTATCTTCAAGGCCTTGTGCTTTAGAGCTTCAGAGCGGAATTTTCATCCTTCATAGGCCTTGTGCTTTAGAGATTCAGAACCGAATTTGCATCCTTCATCTTCAAGGCCTTGTGCTTTAGAGCTTCAGAGCGGAATTTTCATCTTCAAGGCCTTGTGCTTTAGAGCTTCAGAGCGGAATTTTCATCCTTCATAAGCCTTGTGCTTTAGAGATTCAGAACCGAATTTGCATCCTTCATCTTCAAGGCCTTGTGCTTTAGAGCTTCAGAGCGGAATTTTCATCCTTCATAGGCCTTGTGCTTTAGAGATTCAGAACCGAATTTGCATCCTTCATCTTCAAGGCCTTGTGCTTTAGAGCTTCAGAGCGGAATTTTCATCTTCAAGGCCTTGTGCTTTAGAGCTTCAGAGCGGAATTTTCATCCTTCATAGGCCTTGTGCTTTAGAGATTCAGAACCGAATTTGCATCCTTCATCTTCAAGGCCTTGTGCTTTAGAGCTTCAGAGCGGAATTTTCATCCTTCATAGGCCTTGTGATTTAGAGATTCAGAACCGAATTTGCATCCTTCATCTTCAAGGCCTTGTGCTTTAGAGCTTCAGAGCGGAATTTTCATCTTCAAGGCCTTGTGCTTTAGAGCTTCAGAGCGGAATTTTCATCCTTCATAGGCATTGTGCTTTAGAGATTCAGAACCGAATTTGCATCCTTCATCTTCAAGGCCTTGTGCTTTAGAGCTTCAGAAGGGACTTTTCATCCTTCATAGGCCTTGTGCTTTAGAGATTCAGAACCGAATTTGCATCCTTCATCTTCAAGGCCTTGTGCTTTAGGGCTTCAGAACCGAATTTTCATCCTTCATAGGCCTTATGCTTTATCTTCAAGGCCTTGTGCTTTAGAGCTTCAGAACGGAATTTCCATCCTTCATAGGCCTTGTGCTTTAGAGCTTCAGAGCGGAATTTCCATCCTTCATAAGCCTTGTGCTTTAGAGATTCAGAACCAAATTTGCATCCTTCATCTTCAAGGCCTTGTGCTTTAGCGCTTCTGAACCGAATTTTCATCCTTCATCTCTAAATATTTGCTATTTTAAAGCTGCAGAACATGTATGTTTCATCCATCCTCGCAAAGGCCTTATGCTTAAGGGCTGCAGAACGGGTATGTTTCATCCATCCTCGCAAAGGCCTTATGCTTAAGGGCTGCAGAACGGGTATGTTTCATCCTTCATCACTGAGGTCTTGATGAGATGAGGAAATGTTATTTTGAAATCCCTCCTTGCATGCCAGAATTATGGAGCTGACATAAACTGGGTCTTACTATAGACATATAAGAGGTGACTACCTTTCAGAGAGGCCGTGAAGACACTGACATGGGTGTTGGGTTCTTCACATCATCTTGATGAGATGAGTAAATGTGAAAAGTTATTTTGAAATCCCTCCATGCATGTTAAATTATGAAGCTGACACACAATGGGACGGACAGACAGAAACACGGAAGGACTATATCCTCATTATTTTCTAGCAAAGTTGGCATAAAGTTCACATAGTGTGTGTGTTGTTCAAGAGGAGAATCTCTCAGTGGCTTGGCATTATGTCTGGACTGTATCTATTGTTTGGGGCGCTTGTTTCAGCCAAAGGCTTTTCTGCAGTAACTTCAGCAATTTAAATAATACGTACATCAGTTATATATCATTAGAACTGGCATTTTAAGTGGTAATTTAAACTACTTTACTTTTGAAAATCGGTTGAGAAATAAATATTTTACAGCCAAAATGATTTTTTGATGGGTATTTTCCTATGTAAATTCCTTGCTGATGGGACGGCAGAAAATTAAGAAATTTCAAATAACTTCAGTAATCCTTCATATTTTGATATAAAACTTTCAGGGTGTATTACTTGACTAATATCGAACAATTTGAAACGATTTTTGGATAAAAATTCTAAAAGAAACACATTTTGTTTGCATTGAAAATGACCCATCTAAAACAGCTTTCGCGCATGCAATTTTTATATCTCAACCGATTTTTAAAAGTAAGGTATTTTTTATTTACCACTAAAATGTCTGTTTTACTGATATACAACTTATTTAGGTAAGAGATGTATTTTGTCTGAAAAGCCAAAAAAAAAACTTTGGCTGAAACAAGCACCCCAAACAGCTGCAGTAAAACGGCTGCAGTTGCAGAGAAGTCAGATTGGCGAAATTGTTGGAAGTGAATGGTGGGGTTAGTACTTTTGCTTTCTGTTGCGTATTTTGCTAAAATGTTTGGAAAATGATTATGCAGGTTTGAAAAGAAATGACAGAGGAAGCTGTCACTTTAAAAATCCGGTAATAAAACGACGTAAGTGCGTACAGCACCCTGTATAAATGTCCAAAGATTTGTAAAAACAATGAAATGTTCAGATAACGCAAATAACGAACTGATATTCGCAATTGTAATTCCATTTAAAACGCTTGTCAAGATCGTCAATCCTTTCTTTATAACTGTACAAAGTATCTCATTGAAATAATGACAACTTTCCGAGTTATACAATTTTAAAGTCGACATGGTAAAAAAAAATAACGAACCGGAATGTCAGATGTGTTTTACAAGTGCGAACGGTGAAGTCAGAGTGAACATTTCAGATGCGAACGGAAAGGTCAGATTGCTTTAAGCAATTATTTCGCGTTTTTGACGATTGCTAGGGTATTCACTGTACATTTTGGATTAAAACTTACTTGTAATGACCTATAGATGTTTTCAGTGCACGCATTTAGTAAACATTGTGTTACCTTTTGACATATTGGACATATGTGTATTGTGGTAAATAGTAAAGGCAATGCAACCTCAATTGTCAAGATATGAAGACTAAATTCAAATATTTTTTGAACAGCTGGTGTGTGTTTTTATGCCCCCGAAGGGTGGGCATATAGCAATCGCACCGTCCGTCCGTATGTCCGTCCTTCCGTCCGTCACACAGTTCGTGTCCGGTCAATAACTCTGATATTTAGTAAACATTGTGTTACCTGTTGACATATTGGACATATATGTATTGTGGTAAATAGTAAAGGCAATGCAACTTCAATTGTCAAGATATGAAGACTAAATTCAAATATTTTTTGAACAGTTCACTGTTGGTGTGTGTTTTTATGCCCCCGAAAGGTGGGAATATAGCAATCGCACAGTCCGTCCTTCCTTCCGTCCGTCACACATTTCGTGTCCGGTCAATAACTCTGACATTTATAGAGGGATTTTTACGTGCAAAATCCAGGTACGTTGCTCCAAGTTCAAGGTCACCCTTAGACGTCAAATGATGCCATATGGCCCTATATTTGATTTTAAGTCAGGCCAAATAAAAAAATTATATATTTCCGTTGGCCCGACCGACTCTGTTTTTAAAGGGCCGACCCTAAAACTTTTTATGGAATTTTAAAAAAAAATCTATTTCTTCTGAACAATGATTTATCATATAGCTTATATCATGGAAGTGAAATAAAACACCATTATATATTTTCTGTAATCCACTGGGCACTGGTATTATATGCAAATAATTACCAAATTAAACAGCAAAAGTGGGAAAAGTGGGAAATATTTAGGTAAGCCATATGATTTTCTTTCAGGTAAACAATGCGATGCTAATCAACTAATTAGTAAAATGCATGTTTAACAAAGGTATTCTGGTTTAAAGTGTCCTATTATTTGTAACAGGAATGCGTAATTTAACTGGGGCGGTCTTGTATCTTGGGAAACTGACAACATCACAGTGAAACGTTCAGTTGTATCATCAACTGTTATGGGGTTTATGAGATAAATAGAATCTCACAATATCTGGCTCAAAAAAAATATACTAGTATACTGGCCCGGGATCTTGGAAATCTCTTAAAGTATGTCTGAAATATGTCGCGTTTTGCACGGTGATAACTTGACTTTCATAATCAAGGTCATCAAAGTCGTAAATGGACCGCGAAACTTACCAAGATCCATCCATCCCTTCGGGTGCATAAAAACACACACCTACTGTTCAAAAAATATGTGAATTAGTCTCTGACCGTAAAAGCCTTCTTCTTTTTTTGTGTGTGGTTTTTAGGGTCAGAGGAACTCCTATAGTGAAAACCGGGGGATTACTAAAAACACACAGTCATGCACTTTCAACGATGTTTGCTGCGTCGGGTCGACTTTTTACGATAATTTATCTTAACAGATCGATCAATTAATGTTTATTTTACCAAGCTGCAATGATCAAACTGCACCTTTATCGATTGTAGTGACACAATAAAACATTTATGTTTTTGAATTAACTTTTATTTATATCCGCCATATTGTCATTTTGCATTTTAATTAAATGTCCGTGATATTCTCGCGCGAAGAGGAGGCATTCATATTCCCGTCATCAAATAAGCCCACTATCAACAGACAACAACGAGGAATTTTTGACGTGGAACAAACTCTAATCGGAGCATAATTAGGGTCTAAACTTTAAAGATAAACAATTGGATGTTGTTCAGAGAATTGCGAGTGACAAAAGGAAAAGTTGACCTGAATAATAACAAATGTTGGAAATTTAATATTTTTTAACTTCGTCTGAAAAGTGAAAAGGTTGACCGTTACAACTTTATTAAGAATAATATAACACATATTTTGGTTCAGTTAGGTAAATAAATATATTGGTAATCGCTTTAGATGCTTGAAATATATATTTATATATTTATAAAAGATATATTTACTTAAAACCAACAGGGTAGATCGCTCCTCTCCCTCGCATGTTTTTACTATCGGAACCGCTATGACCGTACACAGTCAGATGAAATATCAAAATCGTAAAAATGGCTGGTAAGGGGAGAGAAGACTCGGATTATAATTGAGGTTGCATTGCCTTTACTATTTACCACAGTACATATATGTCCATTATGTCAAAAGGTAACACAATGTTTACTAAATGCGTGCACTGAAAACATTTATAGGTTGTGTTTTTTTCATTGTACAAATCAATGGTGTATTGAAAACCTGTATTGGACTTTAACATTGACGAGTACAATAAAAAAAAGTTCGCTGTATAATGATCTTTTTATTATGAACATTTAGATGTGGGGTTTTTTTGGTGTTTTTTTATAAAACAAATTGTTGTTGTTGTTGTTGTTGTTGTTGTTGTTGTTGGGTATTTTACTTTACTTTAATGGAGCTATCCCGTCAACAACAGCCAAATTGTATCATATGTACACCGTTTCTAAACCTACTGCCGACGAGGTATACATATAACTTACATATTTTGAGAATCCAAACTCTATAGACACAATATAAACGGTTTTAACCAGCCAGGCCAAACCTCGAAACTGGAGCGTCGAATTAAGAGGTACCAACTCATACGTCATTTTACGGATATTCAATCGCGGTTATTTTAGAACCCGTGAATAAACCTTTACTTTTAATCGGCACATATACATTATTATATGAGCTGAACACCTGAATCGAGTTTTGATATACGGTTTTGTAGTGTAATTTTGCCTGGTTTTGGCGGGTTAGTTTCTTTAAACGATATATATCTACTGTAGAGGATCTGCGACTGTGAACAATGACTGTTTATTATTGATTTTAATAAACGAGCTGGCTAAAATGATAGGATACGAGGCTCTGTCTAAATATATCCGGTATATTCGGGACTATAGTCCAATTCGGAAAAAAAATACCGGTGATTCGGGACTCATACGGTTTAAAGTGTTAATACCGAACTCTGTTGTACAATCGTGTGATACATATACTTGACTTTCATGGGTTTAAAATTTAGATGGATACAAAGTTGTTATGTGCATATTGTAAGTTGTTATGTGCATTTTCTAAGTTGTCCTGTGCATTTCGTAAGTCGTTATGTGCATTTTGTAAGTTGTTATGTGCATTTTCTAAGTTGTCTTGTGCATTTCCTAAGTTGTTATGTGCATTTCGTAAGTTGTGATGTGCATTGTTTAAGTTGTGATGTGCATTGTTTAAGTTGTCATGTGCATATTGTAAGTTGTTATGTGCTTTTCGTAAGTAGTTATGTGCATATTCTAAGTTGTCTTGTGCATTTTGTAAGTTGTTATGTGCATTTTCTAAGTTGTCCTGTGCATTTCGTAAGTTGTTATGTGCATTTTGTAAGTTGTTATGTGCATTTTCTAAGTTGTCTTGTGCATTTCCTAAGTTGTTATGTGCATTTCGTAAGTTGTGATGTGCATTGTTTAAGTTGTGCATTTTGTAAGTTGTTATGTGCATTTTCTAAAAGGCTATAATGGAGGCCTATGGGAAATGCAATAGTGGTATATGATCTGATTTCAATTTTTAGCAGACGACATTTGAAATTTCTTCTTTAAAAAAAGTTAGGTTTTATCCTCCGTTCGGATATAGGAATAGGGTTGTAGGATGGAGGCCTATGGGAAATGCAATAGTGGTATATGATCTGATTTCAATTTTTAGCAGACGACATTTGAAATTTGTTCTTTAAAAAAAAGTTAGGTTTTATCGTCCGTTCGGATATAGGAATAGGGTTGTAGGCCAAAAGGCTATAATGGAGGCCTATGGGAAATGCAATAGTGGTATATGACCTGAATTCAAATTTTAGCAGACGACATTTGAAATTTGTCGGTGAAAGGGTTAATTATCAACGTTTGCTATATATCAGTTGTATTGTTCAAATAATGAAAATGTACTAAGCCAATACTTTGCGAGCCCTAAAGATTCGTGGTAACAGCAAATCTGTGTTACATGTTAATATTTACATCGCAATTGCATTCGCTACGATGAATCTTATTTGACGCACTGCATTTAATTTTACAATGAATACCATTACCTTCGGAATACCTCATGATATGCCCTTTAACGTTTTCATTGGATGATTGGCGGAGCTTAACTTAATAGAATATTGCGCATGAGGGGTGTGTCTAAAATGTTGCCGATCGTAACGGCTGTTACATTTTACTCCATAAAAATCCCCGTATAATGAACTATTTTTTCGAAATAAATAGTGAATCTGGCGTATATAGAGAAGAAATCAACGCCATTTTAAAGTTAAATATTTATGTAAATATAAGGAATGAAATGCGCTCTTTTGGTTTTCATTGGGGTATGAAAACATTTCTTAAGTAAAATTCAAATAAAATATAAAATATATATGGTTGCATATGGGATGTTGTTTATTATTTCTTAAGTTTGTATCTATGTCTTGGAATGGATTATTACTAGCAATAGAAGTATGTCTGTAGAGTTTGCGAGCTCTAGTTTAACTTCATAGGTAAATTGCCCTTGGTTAGAGGAGAAACCTTATTCATTCTTAAAGATACTAACCAGCCAAATAACGACAAAATTACCCCCACAAAACCATTTGTAAAAACTCTCTCCGGATGTTCAGGTCATATAATCTTACAATACCCGTGACTGAATATGCGTAAAATGAACTATGATGCGGTAATTCGAGACTCCAGTGTTTTTTTTGTCTGGCTGTGTAAAGCCGTTTATGTTGTGTCAACGTCTACAGCGTTTTGATTCTTAAAATATGTAAGTTATATTATATATATACCTCGTCATCTGTAGGATTAAAAACGGTGCATATCTGTTGTAAAATACGGTGCATATCTGTTGTAAAATATGCCTGTTGATGGGGGCTTTAAACGTGTCCAAGGTCTAATTATACAAGCATTCAATTTAAATTTGGTGAACATTCTAAAATTAATGTTTGCTTAAAGGGGTTGATGCACCATTTCCACACACGGTTTGCTTTAAAGGGCTCTGAAAAACTTGGAAAAAGCTGAAAGAATTATCAAAATACCATGAAAAATAAAGGAGATATGACCTATTGAATATTTGCAAAGAACATAAATGGTGGCGGCCATCTTTGAACGATGACGTCATCGCGCCGTTTTATCATATATGGCATATTGATAAAATGTCTTTTAAAACAAAGAAAATCATTGCAAATGAAAAATAATACTAAAATGTATACATTTTACATCTGTATATTTATTTTTAATCAATTTGCAGTGGTTTTCTTTGCTTTAAAATACATTTTGTCAATAGTGCATCAACCCCTTTAAGTTTTCAAACCAAAACTCTCTTATTTTTCAATACTTTTCTCATTAACGAGCACATTCAAGATCTTATAGAAACAGTCTTTCAAAATAAATTCGAAGGTTCTTCTGAACCCATGCCTCCTCCTTTTCAATCTACACGCAGAGTTATCGTTCCTTGCACTCGCATATATCTCTGCTAACTACTAAATTACAAGATTTTGGTAAAACCTGTTAAATTGGAATATGTTTGCCTCAAACTTATTTATTTCTTGTGTAAATATAATTTTCAGAATATCTGCAAATTAGATAAATTAGATGTTGCAAGATTTGAAATAATGCATGGAACAATTTAGTTTTAATCGGGACTATTTTACTAATATGTACTTAGGTCTCCTGAATCGAAACGCATATGTAAACATTTCAAACCGAAGCTCGATAGCAGAAAATTACTAAAAAAAATTAACTCATACAGTTTTTCTTTGAAAATATTGAATATAGGTCTATATTTTATCTTTGCGAATCACGCATCACAACTTTTTTGAATAATCACGTGACCTAACCGTTCGCCCTACTTTCTTTGACGTTGACAGTCAGAAATGACTCTGGTAGAGATTGCCTCCTTTTATCTCAATGTAAGTGAGGCGTTACTTTTATGTTGACGTGATTTGACGTGATCATAATCACTATCATACAATCTTTATGTAACCTGGTACAGGTATATGGTAAATAATCGATTCCTAACCATATGTCCTCGATAGCTCAGTGGTTAGAGCGATGGTACGGTAAACAAGAGCCCCTGGGTTAGAGTTTCGGATGAGAAACGATTTTTTCACCACCTGTTATATTTGTGGGTTCGTCCGGGATCATCCTGAGAAACACCAGCAGTGGTTCTCCTGTATAATTAGAAATTCAGGGACGAATTTCAGTCTGGTGAGGTTATGTAACCGGGTACAAGCAGACGGTGAATAGTCGATTTCTAACCGTATGTCCTCAATAGCTCAGTGGTTAGAACGCTGGTACGGTAAACCAGAGACCCTGGGTTCGAGTCCGGTCGAGTAACGATTTTTTTCACCACCTGTTATATTTATTAAACTTGGTATTAAGTTTATCAAAAGAGGTTATGACTTTATCATTTTACAACATACAGCATGTTTAGTGGTTGACCCATTTACAGTTCGCCATTATGCTTTCCGCTTTAATTGTGCAACGACTCGTCAGTTTGTGGAACGTATAATGAAGTCTACCTAAATCTTGAAAGAGCTGATAATATTTATTTTTTTGTCTTACATTCATATATACATGATCATCTTTTAGTTATACTTGTATTGCCTATTGGTGCTGCCTAGTTTGTTAGATGATATAACCTCGAGGAATTTCTTTATTTACACTGTCCATTTTATTGAGATGGTCAACAATAGGGTAAGAGTGAGATTGGCGCACCCTTTTAACTGGTTTAAACCCCGGCGGCCTTTAACCACTGACCATCCCAAGGTGGTACCCTTATTGTCAATCATGTTATGTGTGGCATACTTCGCTTCTGTTTTCCTTGCATGTTTTGAATGTTTGTTTTGGTTGACTATGTACTGTTAATGCTACATTTCATATTCTTCTCCTCTCTTAAATCCGGGATGTTCATATCCATATAACCTACAGTAGGAACGCCACGGACCTATAACATATCAGTTCTGTTCGCATTTTAACTCCGCGAACATGGACTATTTCTTTGTATTTTACGGACTATTTTACGAATTTTCAATTAAAACAGACGCCATTTTTTTACACCCGAAATTGGGCGCGCTGCGTCGGCGAGCACTACGGGAACCTATGGAGTCTAACAACACGCGTACAGTGTTTCATACCGTAGATAATGTAAAAACTAATACCTTACCGGACGAAATAACGTCCCATTATGTGTCAACACGATGCAGTGTTGGTGACTGACAGGTCACCGTGACATAACTTGACACGTGAAATTGACATGTTGGTCAAATTGGATTTGGGATTACTGTCTGCTGCTAGAGGTCCATGATCAAGGTATTTGTTTTGTCATTAAAATGTGTTTGTTAATAAACAGTACACACCACTTTTAGATCGTACATATTTAGACATTAGCCAAATATAGTGCCTAAAAAAGTGGCGTATACTGTTTAATAGAAAGTTCATATTTTTCGTGTACTCCGATCTTTCCAGTAACTGGATGTACAGTAAACTGTAGAACGTTCCGTGGAATAAAACATTTACTAGTAGAAATGCTATCAATGTCCCCAGCACCCCGCTCCCACCCAAGTACGTTAGATTGGGGTGTGGGGGTAGATGGAACTTGCATACCGAAAACAAGGAGGGGAAAGGAAACTAGAACCCCCCCCCCCCACCCCACCCCCACCCCTCAGATGCATGAATGTAAATTGTTAGCGTTGTCTCTATATCGTTATGTTATTCCCATTTTCTCGCACATTCGTGAATACATAACCCGATACAACTACCATTGAAACAATGTAAACTGCCATAGACATTTGACTGAAATCGGTCAGATTCATATTTATGTACAGTAAAGTTTTGAGGCAAGGAAGTGATTTTGAATTGACATTTATTTACATTTATTACATACTTTCTGTTGCGAAATAAACAACGCAGTTTCGAGAAAGTAAACTTCACTTAAAAGCCTTTAAGGAGGTGGAGCTACTACGCTTGCCTCCAATGTGTCTCAAAAGAAATGACTATTCCATGGGCTGGAAATATGCTGTGAAAGTGGAACAATGATTTTAATGGATCTCCAGTTAGGCTACATTATATTTTACATGTATAATGAATGATGAGAGATGTTTTTATTACATTAACCGTGTTATTGAGCACAAGTAGTATCCATGCTTTATTTAATTTAGTTCTTCTTTTATCTTTTCTTTTTTAAATATGTTACATTATGTATAACAAAGGATAAACTATGTCTGTTTGATCATTGACATTGGATTGATGTTGTTTTCAGAAAGGCCTCAAATGTGAATCGTGACCTTGAGCAGCTCTAAGTGAATTGATACTGACGACTTCAGAATATCAAGCCGTATTAAAGCCATTGGATCATATGGAGGTGAGAGCCTTTTAAAAAATTGTTTGCACTTGTGTAGTTCTTTAAATGGAGCTTGTGTTATGCTTGCACGGTGCTGTTCAAAGTTAGAGTAAAAAATGTTTTCAGTGATAATGCAGCGTGATTGTCATATGAGCTCGTGTAAACTACATGTACTGGATACATGCGAAAACAAGTTGTGTTAAAGGTACACTAGGCAGTTTTTATTTGTTTAAAATCTCTGGAGTTCGGTTAATTTTTCTGCATAGTTTGCATTTGTGCATCATAAATATTATTTATTAGAATAGTTCAGAAGAAATTGTTTTACACATTACTTACTGTTGATAATAGTGCACCTATAATATATTTGATAGAATAACGAAGACAAAAATAACTTTTAATGCAAGCAGGTTTAAATTTAAAATGTTACAAGGTTAACAAATGGAGATGCTAATGTTAAAGCTTGATAAATACTTCAAGATTGCCGTGTGTCCCTTTAACATCAACTAATTACAATATGATTATGGTCTATGTGATGGGTCCCCAATTTATTAAAGGGACACAGAGCAAATTTCTAATCTTGTGTCTGTTTTACACATTTTCACATCAGAACAGACCACACATCTACAAAAGTGTCTTCTCAACTGCCCTATTTTATCATGTTTTATTTCTAAAACTAGGGGCATCACCAGGTTTTGAGAGAGAAAATAAATAGTTGTATATTAATGTTTTCTCCCCATGTTGATGTACCATTTACTCAGTTTTGGTCAAGGGACGTTTATAGCATACCGGCTTTGAATCCAGTGAACACGGATTCAATTCTTACTGGCGCCACTGGGTTACTTCGATGTGTCCTGCTAGCCCCGTTCGTCTGATGGGAACGTAAACCGGATGGCCCTTTTATCGGTGTCTGTCCTACAAGCACGTTAAAGAACCATAGGTATCTAATCGGTAACAAGCGTAGGG
>JAWPHD010025469.1:0-16181 GCA_037043455.1 Cyrtodaria siliqua
GATTTTTACGCGATCTGATAGTACATATGATTATTATTCATAATAGTAATACGTAAAGAATATGTACAATATTATCTGGCTTGTTGTTATGATTGTTAATATGACTATTGTTATAATTATTGCAGCAAACTTGTATCAAGACACAACGTTAATCGCTTCTCAAGTGAGCCCAGAAGTTGCATGTACAAGCCATGACAAGCCAACAATGCGTTCCACCGTAAGTTTTTCATATGTATACGCACTTTCAACAGATATGCACACATCAGAAATGAAACGTGCACTCTATGGCACGCAGAATGATACTTGTTGACATTTCATTGCCAAGGGACGTAATACGTGTACGGGAAAATAGGACAAACAGAGATAACTTAGATTTTTACGCGATCTGATAGTACATATGATTATTATTCATAATAGTAATACGTAAAGAATATGTACAATATTATCTGGCTTGTTGTTATGATTGTTAATATGACTATTGTTATAATTATTGCAGCAAACCTGTATCAAGACACAACGTTAATCGCTTCTCAAGTGAGCCCAGAAGTTGCATGTACAAGCCATGACAAGCCAACAATGCGTTCCACCGTAAGTTTTTCATATGTATACGTACTTTCAACAGATATGCACAAGTCAGATATGAAACGGGCACTCTATGGCACGCAGAATGATACTTGTTGACATTTCATTGCCAAGGGACGTAATACGTGTACGGGAAAATAGGACAAACAGAGATAACTTAGATTTTTACGCGATCTGATAGTACATATGATTATTATTCATAATAGTAATACGTAAAGAATATGTACAATATTATCTGGCTTGTTGTTATGATTGTTAATATGACTATTGTTATAATTATTGCAGCAAACTTGTATCAAGACACAACGTTAATCGCTTCTCAAGTGAGCCCAGAAGTTGCATGTACAAGCCATGACAAGCCAACAATGCGTTCCACCGTAAGTTTTTCATATGTATACGCACTTTCAACAGATATGCACACATCAGAAATGAAACGTGCACTCTATGGCACGCAGAATGATACTTGTTGACATTTCATTGCCAAGGGACGTAATACGTGTACGGGAAAATAGGAGAAAAAGAGATAACTTAGATTTTTACGCGATCTGATAGTACATATGATTATTATTCATAATAGTAATACGTATAGAATATGTACAATATTATCTGGCTTGTTGTTATGATTGTTAATATGACTATTGTTATAAGTATTGCAGCAAACTTGTATCAAGACACAACGTTAATCGCTTCTCAAGTGAGCCCAGAAGTTGCATGTACAAGCCATGACAAGCCAACAATGCGTTCCACCGTAAGTTTTTCATATGTATACGCACTTTCAACAGATATGCACACATCAGAAATGAAACGTGCACTCTATGGCACGCAGAATGATACTTGTTGACATTTCATTGCCAAGGGACGTAATACGTGTACGGGAATAAAGGACAAACAGAGATAACTTAGATTTTTACGCGATCTGATAGTACATATGATTATTATTCATAATAGTAATACGTAAAGAATATGTACAATATTATCTGGCTTGTTGTTATGATTGTTAATATGACTATTGTTATAATTATTGCAGCAAACCTGTATCAAGACACAACGTTAATCGCTTCTCAAGTGAGCCCAGAAGTTGCATGTACAAGCCATGACAAGCCAACATTGCGTTCCACCGTAAGTTTATCATATGTATACGTACTTTCAACAGATATGCACAAGTCAGAAATGAAACGGGCACTCTATGGCACGCAGAATGATACTTGTTGACATTTCATTGCCAAGGGACGTAATACGTGTACGGGAAAATAGGAGAAAAAGAGATAACTTAGATTTTTACGCGATCTGATAGTACATATGATTATTATTCATAATAGTAAATACGTATAGAATATTTACAATATTATCTGGCTTGTTGTTATGATTGTTAATATGACTATTGTTATAATTATTGCAGCAAACCTGTATCAAGACACAACGTTAATCGCTTCTCAAGTGAGCCCAGAAGTTGCATGTACAAGCCATGACAAGCCAACAATGCGTTCCACCGTAAGTTTTTCATATGTATACGTACTTTCAACAGATATGCACAAGTCAGATATGAAACGGGCACTCTATGGCACGCAGAATGATACTTGTTGACATTTCATTGCCAAGGGACGTAATACGTGTACTGGAAAATAGGACAAACAGAGATAACTTAGATTTTTACGCGATCTGATAGTACATATGATTATTATTCATAATAGTAATACGTAAAGAATATGTACAATATTATCTGGCTTGTTGTTATGATTGTTAATATGACTATTGTTATAATTATTGCAGCAAACTTGTATCAAGACACAACGTTAATCGCTTCTCAAGTGAGCCCAGAAGTTGCATGTACAAGCCATGACAAGCCAACAATGCGTTCCACCGTAAGTTTTTCATATGTATACGCACTTTCAACAGATATGCACACATCAGAAATGAAACGTGCACTCTATGGCACGCAGAATGATACTTGTTGACATTTCATTGCCAAGGGACGTAATACGTGTACGGGAAAATAGGAGAAAAAGAGATAACTTAGATTTTTACGCGATCTGATAGTACATATGATTATTATTCATAATAGTAATACGTATAGAATATGTACAATATTATCTGGCTTGTAGTTATGATTGTTAATATGACTATTGTTATAATTATTGCAGCAAACCTGTATCAAGACACAACGTTAATCGCTTCTCAAGTGAGCCCAGAAGTTGCATGTACAAGCCATGACAAGCCAACAATGCGTTCCACCGTAAGTTTTTCATATGTATACGTACTTTCAACAGATATGCACAAGTCAGAAATGAAACGGGCACTCTATGGCACGCAGAATGATACTTGTTGACATTTCATTGCCAAGGGACGTAATACGCGTACGGGAAAATAGGACAAACAGAGATAACTTAGATTTTTACGCGATCTGATAGTACATATGATTATTATTCATAATAGTAATACGTAAAGAATATGTACAATATTATCTGGCTTGTTGTTATGATTGTTAATATGACTATTGTTATAATTATTGCAGCAAACTTGTATCAAGACACAACGTTAATCGCTTCTCAAGTGAGCCCAGAAGTTGCATGTACAAGCCATGACAAGCCAACAATGCGTTCCACCGTAAGTTTTTCATATGTATACGCACTTTCAACAGATATGCACACATCAGAAATGAAACGTGCACTCTATGGCACGCAGAATGATACTTGTTGACATTTCATTGCCAAGGGACGTAATACGTGTACGGGAAAATAGGACAAACAGAGATAACTTAGATTTTTACGCGATCTGATAGTACATATGATTATTATTCATAATAGTAATACGTAAAGAATATGTACAATATTATCTGGCTTGTTGTTATGATTGTTAATATGACTATTGTTATAATTATTGCAGCAAACCTGTATCAAGACACAACGTTAATCGCTTCTCAAGTGAGCCCAGAAGTTGCATGTACAAGCCATGACAAGCCAACAATGCGTTCCACCGTAAGTTTTTCATATGTATACGTACTTTCAACAGATATGCACAAGTCAGATATGAAACGGGCACTCTATGGCACGCAGAATGATACTTGTTGACATTTCATTGCCAAGGGACGTAATACGTGTACGGGAAAATAGGACAAACAGAGATAACTTAGATTTTTACGCGATCTGATAGTACATATGATTATTATTCATAATAGTAATACGTAAAGAATATGTACAATATTATCTGGCTTGTTGTTATGATTGTTAATATGACTATTGTTATAATTATTGCAGCAAACTTGTATCAAGACACAACGTTAATCGCTTCTCAAGTGAGCCCAGAAGTTGCATGTACAAGCCATGACAAGCCAACAATGCGTTCCACCGTAAGTTTTTCATATGTATACGCACTTTCAACAGATATGCACACATCAGAAATGAAACGTGCACTCTATGGCACGCAGAATGATACTTGTTGACATTTCATTGCCAAGGGACGTAATACGTGTACGGGAAAATAGGAGAAAAAGAGATAACTTAGATTTTTACGCGATCTGATAGTACATATGATTATTATTCATAATAGTAATACGTATAGAATATGTACAATATTATCTGGCTTGTTGTTATGATTGTTAATATGACTATTGTTATAAGTATTGCAGCAAACTTGTATCAAGACACAACGTTAATCGCTTCTCAAGTGAGCCCAGAAGTTGCATGTACAAGCCATGACAAGCCAACAATGCGTTCCACCGTAAGTTTTTCATATGTATACGCACTTTCAACAGATATGCACACATCAGAAATGAAACGTGCACTCTATGGCACGCAGAATGATACTTGTTGACATTTCATTGCCAAGGGACGTAATACGTGTACGGGAAAATAGGACAAACAGAGATAACTTAGATTTTTACGCGATCTGAGAGTACATATGATTATTATTCATAATAGTAATACGTAAAGAATATGTACAATATTATCTGGCTTGTTGTTATGATTGTTAATATGACTATTGTTATAATTATTGCAGCAAACCTGTATCAAGACACAACGTTAATCGCTTCTCAAGTGAGCCCAGAAGTTGCATGTACAAGCCATGACAAGCCAACATTGCGTTCCACCGTAAGTTTATCATATGTATACGTACTTTCAACAGATATGCACAAGTCAGAAATGAAACGGGCACTCTATGGCACGCAGAATGATACTTGTTGACATTTCATTGCCAAGGGACGTAATACGTGTACGGGAAAATAGGAGAAAAAGAGATAACTTAGATTTTTACGCGATCTGATAGTACATATGATTATTATTCATAATAGTAATACGTATAGAATATTTACAATATTATCTGGCTTGTTGTTATGATTGTTAATATGACTATTGTTATAATTATTGCAGCAAACCTGTATCAAGACACAACGTTAATCGCTTCTCAAGTGAGCCCAGAAGTTGCATGTACAAGCCATGACAAGCCAACAATGCGTTCCACCGTAAGTTTTTCATATGTATACGTACTTTCAACAGATATGCACAAGTCAGATATGAAACGGGCACTCTATGGCACGCAGAATGATACTTGTTGACATTTCATTGCCAAGGGACGTAATACGTGTACGGGAAAATAGGACAAACAGAGATAACTTAGATTTTTACGCGATCTGATAGTACATATGATTATTATTCATAATAGTAATACGTAAAGAATATGTACAATATTATCTGGCTTGTTGTTATGATTGTTAATATGACTATTGTTATAATTATTGCAGCAAACTTGTATCAAGACACAACGTTAATCGCTTCTCAAGTGAGCCCAGAAGTTGCATGTACAAGCCATGACAAGCCAACAATGCGTTCCACCGTAAGTTTTTCATATGTATACGCACTTTCAACAGATATGCACACATCAGAAATGAAACGTGCACTCTATGGCACGCAGAATGATACTTGTTGACATTTCATTGCCAAGGGACGTAATACGTGTACGGGAAAATAGGAGAAAAAGAGATAACTTAGATTTTTACGCGATCTGATAGTACATATGATTATTATTCATAATAGTAATACGTATAGAATATGTACAATATTATCTGGCTTGTAGTTATGATTGTTAATATGACTATTGTTATAAGTATTGCAGCAAACTTGTATCAAGACACAACGTTAATCGCTTCTCAAGTGAGCCCAGAAGTTGCATGTACAAGCCATGACAAGCCAACAATGCGTTCCACCGTAAGTTTTTCATATGTATACGCACTTTCAACAGATATGCACACATCAGAAATGAAACGTGCACTCTATGGCACGCAGAATGATACTTGTTGACATTTCATTGCCAAGGGACGTAATACGTGTACGGGAAAATAGGACAAACAGAGATAACTTAGATTTTTACGCGATCTGATAGTACATATGATTATTATTCATAATAGTAATACGTAAAGAATATGTACAATATTATCTGGCTTGTTGTTATGATTGTTAATATGACTATTGTTATAATTATTGCAGCAAACCTGTATCAAGACACAACGTTAATCGCTTCTCAAGTGAGCCCAGAAGTTGCATGTACAAGCCATGACAAGCCAACATTGCGTTCCACCGTAAGTTTATCATATGTATACGTACTTTCAACAGATATGCACAAGTCAGAAATGAAACGGGCACTCTATGGCACGCAGAATGATACTTGTTGACATTTCATTGCCAAGGGACGTAATACGTGTACGGGAAAATAGGAGAAAAAGAGATAACTTAGATTTTTACGCGATCTGATAGTACATATGATTATTATTCATAATAGTAATACGTATAGAATATTTACAATATTATCTGGCTTGTTGTTATGATTGTTAATATGACTATTGTTATAATTATTGCAGCAAACCTGTATCAAGACACAACGTTAATCGCTTCTCAAGTGAGCCCAGAAGTTGCATGTACAAGCCATGACAAGCCAACAATGCGTTCCACCGTAAGTTTTTCATATGTATACGTACTTTCAACAGATATGCACAAGTCAGAAATGAAACGGGCACTCTATGGCACGCAGAATGATACTTGTTGACATTTCATTGCCAAGGGACGTAATACGTGTACGGGAAAATAGGACAAACAGAGATAACTTAGATTTTTACGCGATCTGATAGTACATATGATTATTATTCATAAAAGTAATACGTAAAGAATATGTACAATATTATCTGGCTTGTTGTTATGATTGTTAATATGACTATTGTTATAATTATTGCAGCAAACTTGTATCAAGACACAACGTTAATCGCTTCTCAAGTGAGCCCAGAAGTTGCATGTACAAGCCATGACAAGCCAACAATGCGTTCCACCGTAAGTTTTTCATATGTATACGCACTTTCAACAGATATGCACACATCAGAAATGAAACGTGCACTCTATGGCACGCAGAATGATACTTGTTGACATTTCATTGCCAAGGGACGTAATACGTGTACGGGAAAATAGGACAAACAGAGATAACTTAGATTTTTACGCGATCTGATAGTACATATGATTATTATTCATAATAGTAATACGTAAAGAATATGTACAATATTATCTGGCTTGTTGTTATGATTGTTAATATGACTATTGTTATCATTATTGCAGCAAACCTGTATCAAGACACAACGTTAATCGCTTCTCAAGTGAGCCCAGAAGTTGCATGTACAAGCCATGACAAGCCAACAATGAGTTCCGCCGTAAGTTTTTCATATGTATACGTACTTTCAACAGATATGCACAAGTCAGAAATGAAACGGGCACTCTATGGCACGCAGAATGATACTTGTTGACATTTCATTGCCAAGGGACGTAATACGTGTACGGGAAAATAGGAGAAAAAGAGATAACTTAGATTTTTACGCGATCTGATAGTACATATGATTATTATTCATAATAGTAATACGTATAGAATATGTACAATATTATCTGGCTTGTTGTTATGATTGTTAATATGACTATTGTTATAAGTATTGCAGCAAACTTGTATCAAGACACAACGTTAATCGCTTCTCAAGTGAGCCCAGAAGTTGCATGTACAAGCCATGACAAGCCAACAATGCGTTCCACCGTAAGTTTTTCATATGTATACGCACTTTCAACAGATATGCACACATCAGAAATGAAACGTGCACTCTATGGCACGCAGAATGATACTTGTTGACATTTCATTGCCAAGGGACGTAATACGTGTACGGGAAAATAGGACAAACAGAGATAACTTAGATTTTTACGCGATCTGATAGTACATATGATTATTATTCATAATAGTAATACGTAAAGAATATGTACAATATTATCTGGCTTGTTGTTATGATTGTTAATATGACTATTGTTATAATTATTGCAGCAAACCTGTATCAAGACACAACGTTAATCGCTTCTCAAGTGAGCCCAGAAGTTGCATGTACAAGCCATGACAAGCCAACATTGCGTTCCACCGTAAGTTTATCATATGTATACGTACTTTCAACAGATATGCACAAGTCAGAAATGAAACGGGCACTCTATGGCACGCAGAATGATACTTGTTGACATTTCATTGCCAAGGGACGTAATACGTGTACGGGAAAATAGGAGAAAAAGAGATAACTTAGATTTTTACGCGATCTGATAGTACATATGATTATTATTCATAATAGTAATACGTATAGAATATTTACAATATTATCTGGCTTGTTGTTATGATTGTTAATATGACTATTGTTATAATTATTGCAGCAAACTTGTATTAAGACACAACGTTAATCGCTTCTCAAGTGAGCCCAGAAGTTGCATGTACAAGCCATGACAAGCCAACAATGCGTTCCACCGTAAGTTTTTCATATGTATACGCACTTTCAACAGATATGCACACATCAGAAATGAAACGTGCACTCTATGGCACGCATAATGATACTTGTTGACATTTCATTGCCAAGGGACGTAATACGTGTACGGGAAAATAGGACAAACAGAGATAACTTAGATTTTTACGCGATCTGATAGTACTTATGATTATTATTCATAATAGTAATACGTAAAGAATATGTACAATATTATCTGGCTTGTTGTTATGATTGTTTATATGACTATTGTTATAATTATTGCAGCAAACCTGTATCAAGACACAACGTTAATCGCTTCTCAAGTGAGCCCAGAAGTTGCATGTACAAGCCATGACAAGCCAACAATGAGTTCCGCCGTAAGTTTTTCATATGTATACGTACTTTCAACAGATATGCACAAGTCAGAAATGAAACGGGCACTCTATGGCACGCAGAATGATACTTGTTGACATTTCATTGCCAAGGGACGTAATACGTGTACGGGAAAATAGGAGAAAAAGAGATAACTTAGATTTTTACGCGATCTGATAGTACATATGATTATTATTCATAATAGTAATACGTATAGAATATGTACAATATTATCTGGCTTGTTGTTATGATTGTTAATATGACTATTGTTATAAGTATTGCAGCAAACTTGTATCAAGACACAACGTTAATCGCTTCTCAAGTGAGCCCAGAAGTTGCATGTACAAGCCATGACAAGCCAACAATGCGTTCCACCGTAAGTTTTTCATATGTATACGCACTTTCAACAGATATGCACACATCAGAAATGAAACGTGCACTCTATGGCACGCAGAATGATACTTGTTGACATTTCATTGCCAAGGGACGTAATACGTGTACGGGAAAATAGGACAAACAGAGATAACTTAGATTTTTACGCGATCTGATAGTACATATGATTATTATTCATAATAGTAATACGTAAAGAATATGTACAATATTATCTGGCTTGTTGTTATGATTGTTAATATGACTATTGTTATAATTATTGCAGCAAATCTGTATCAAGACACAACGTTAATCGCTTCTCAAGTGAGCCCAGAAGTTGCATGTACAAGCCATGACAAGCCAACATTGCGTTCCACCGTAAGTTTATCATATGTATACGTACTTTCAACAGATATGCACAAGTCAGAAATAGAACGGGCACTCTATGGCACGCAGAATGATACTTGTTGACATTTCATTGCCAAGGGACGTAATACGTGTACGGGAAAATAGGAGAAAAAGAGATAACTTAGATTTTTACGCGATCTGATAGTACATATGATTATTATTCATAATAGTAATACGTATAGAATAGTTACAATATTATCTGGCTTGTTGTTATGATTGTTAATATGACTATTGTTATAATTATTGCAGCAAACCTGTATCAAGACACAACGTTAATCGCTTCTCAAGTGAGCCCAGAAGTTGCATGTACAAGCCATGACAAGCCAACAATGCGTTCCACCGTAAGTTTTTCATATGTATACGTACTTTCAACAGATATGCACAAGTCAGAAATGAAACGGGCACTCTATGGCACGCAGAATGATACTTGTTGACATTTCATTGCCAAGGGACGTAATACGCGTACGGGAAAATAGGACAAACAGAGATAACTTAGATTTTTACGCGATCTGATAGTACATATGATTATTATTCATAATAGTAATACGTAAAGAATATGTACAATATTATCTGGCTTGTTGTTATGATTGTTAATATGACTATTGTTATAATTATTGCAGCAAACTTGTATCAAGACACAACGTTAATCGCTTCTCAAGTGAGCCCAGAAGTTGCATGTACAAGCCATGACAAGCCAACAATGCGTTCCACCGTAAGTTTTTCATATGTATACGCACTTTCAACAGATATGCACACATCAGAAATGAAACGTGCACTCTATGGCACGCAGAATGATACTTGTTGACATTTCATTGCCAAGGGACGTAATACGTGTACGGGAAAATAGGACAAACAGAGATAACTTAGATTTTTACGCGATCTGATAGTACATATGATTATTATTCATAATAGTAATACGTAAAGAATATGTACAATATTATCTGGCTTGTTGTTATGATTGTTAATATGACTATTGTTATAATTATTGCAGCAAACCTGTATCAAGACATAACGTTAATCGCTTCTCAAGTGAGCCCAGAAGTTGCATGTACAAGCCATGACAAGCCAACAATGCGTTCCACCGTAAGTTTTTCATATGTATACGTACTTTCAACAGGTATGCACAAGTCAGATATGAAACGGGCACTCTATGTCACGCAGAATGATACTTGTTGACATTTCATTGCCAAGGGACGTAATACGTGTACGGGAAAATAGGACAAACAGAGATAACTTAGATTTTTACGCGATCTGATAGTACATATGATTATTATTCATAATAGTAATACGTAAAGAATATGTACAATATTATCTGGCTTGTTGTTATGATTGTTAATATGACTATTGTTATAATTATTGCAGCAAACTTGTATCAAGACACAACGTTAATCGCTTCTCAAGTGAGCCCAGAAGTTGCATGTACAAGCCATGACAAGCCAACAATGCGTTCCACCGTAAGTTTTTCATATGTATACGCACTTTCAACAGATATGCACACATCAGAAATGAAACGTGCACTCTATGGCACGCAGAATGATACTTGTTGACATTTCATTGCCAAGGGACGTAATACGTGTACGGGAAAATAGGACAAACAGAGATAACTTAGATTTTTACGCGATCTGATAGTACATATGATTATTATTCATAATAGTAATACGTAAAGAATATGTACAATATTATCTGGCTTGTTGTTATGATTGTTAATATGACTATTGTTATAATTATTGCAGCAAACCTGTATCAAGACACAACGTTAATCGCTTCTCAAGTGAGCCCAGAAGTTGCATGTACAAGCCATGACAAGCCAACAATGCTTTCCACCGTAAGTTTTTCATATGTATACGCACTTTCAACAGATATGCACACATCATAAATGAAACGTGCACTCTATGGCACGCAGAATGATACTTGTTGACATTTCATTGCCAAGGGACGTAATACGTGTACGGGAAAATAGGACAAACAGAGATAACTTAGATTTTTACGCGATCTGATAGTACATATGATTATTATTCATAATAGTAATACGTAAAGAATATGTACAATATTATCTGGCTTGTTGTTATGATTGTTAATATGACTATTGTTATAAGTATTGCAGCAAACTTGTATCAAGACACAACGTTAATCGCTTCTCAAGTGAGCCCAGAAGTTGCATGTACAAGCCATGACAAGCCAACAATGCGTTCCACCGTAAGTTTTTCATATGTATACGCACTTTCAACAGATATGCACACATCAGAAATGAAACGTGCACTCTATGGCACGCAGAATGATACTTGTTGACATTTCATTGCCAAGGGACGTAATACGTGTACGGGAAAATAGGACAAACAGAGATAACTTAGATTTTTACGCGATCTGATAGTACATATGATTATTATTCATAATAGTAATACGTAAAGAATATGTACAATATTATCTGGCTTGTTGTTATGATTGTTAATATGACTATTGTTATAATTATTGCAGCAAACCTGTATCAAGACACAACGTTAATCGCTTCTCAAGTGAGCCCAGAAGTTGCATGTACAAGCCATGACAAGCCAACATTGCGTTCCACCGTAAGTTTATCATATGTATACGTACTTTCAACAGATATGCACAAGTCAGAAATGAAACGGGCACTCTATGGCACACAGAATGATACTTGTTGACATTTCATTGCCAAGGGACGTAATACGTGTACGGGAAAATAGGAGAAAAAAGAGATAACTTAGATTTTTACGCGATCTGATAGTACATATGATTATTATTCATAATAGTAATACGTATAGAATATTTACAATATTATCTGGCTTGTTGTTATGATTGTTAATATGACTATTGTTATAATTATTGCAGCAAACCTGTATCAAGACACAACGTTAATCGCTTCTCAAGTGAGCCCAGAAGTTGCATGTACAAGCCATGACAAGCCAACAATGCGTTCCACCGTAAGTTTTTCATATGTATACGTACTTTCAACAGATATGCACAAGTCAGAAATGAAACGGGCACTCTATGGCACGCAGAATGATACTTGTTGACATTTCATTGCCAAGGGACGTAATACGCGTACGGGAAAATAGGACAAACAGAGATAACTTAGATTTTTACGCGATCTGATAGTACATATGATTATTATTCATAATAGTAATACGTAAAGAATATGTACAATATTATCTGGCTTGTTGTTATGATTGTTAATATGACTATTGTTATAATTATTGCAGCAAACCTGTATCAAGACACAACGTTAATCGCTTCTCAAGTGAGCCCAGAAGTTGCATGTACAAGCCATGACAAGCCAACAATGCGTTCCACCGTAAGTTTTTCATATGTATACGCACTTTCAACAGATATGCACACATCAGAAATGAAACGTGCACTCTATGGCACGCAGAATGATACTTGTTGACATTTCATTGCCAAGGGACGTAATACGTGTACGGGAAAATAGGACAAACAGAGATAACTTAGATTTTTACGCGATCTGATAGTACATATGATTATTATTTATAATAGTAATACGTAAAGAATATGTACAATATTATCTGGCTTGTTGTTATGATTGTTAATATGACTATTGTTATAATTATTGCAGCAAACCTGTATCAAGACACAACGTTAATCGCTTCTCAAGTGAGCCCAGAAGTTGCATGTACAAGCCATGACAAGCCAACAATGAGTTCCGCCGTAAGTTTTTCATATGTATACGTACTTTCAACAGATATGCACAAGTCAGAAATGAAACGGGCACTCTATGGCACGCAGAATGATACTTGTTGACATTTCATTGCCAAGGGACGTAATACGTGTAATGGAAAATAGGAGAAAAAGAGATAACTTAGATTTTTACGCGATCTGATAGTACATATGATTATTATTCATAATAGTAATACGTATAGAATATGTACAATATTATCTGGCTTGTTGTTATGATTGTTAATATGACTATTGTTATAAGTATTGCAGCAAACTTGTATCAAGACACAACGTTAATCGCTTCTCAAGTGAGCCCAGAAGTTGCATGTACAAGCCATGACAAGCCAACAATGAGTTCCGCCGTAAGTTTTTCATATGTATACGTACTTTCAACAGATATGCACAAGTCAGAAATGAAACGGGCACTCTATGGCACGCAGAATGATACTTGTTGACATTTCATTGCCAAGGGACGTAATACGTGTACGGGAAAATAGGAGAAAAAGAGATAACTTAGATTTTTACGCGATCTGATAGTACATATGATTATTATTCATAATAGTAATACGTATAGAATATGTACAATATTATCTGGCTTGTTGTTATGATTGTTAATATGACTATTGTTATAAGTATTGCAGCAAACTTGTATCAAGACACAACGTTAATCGCTTCTCAAGTGAGCCCAGAAGTTGCATGTACAAGCCATGACAAGCCAACAATGCGTTCCACCGTAAGTTTTTCATATGTATACGCACTTTCAACAGATATGCACACATCAGAAATGAAACGTGCACTCTATGGCACGCAGAATGATACTTGTTGACATTTCATTGCCAAGGGACGTAATACGTGTACGGGAAAATAGGACAAACAGAGATAACTTAGATTTTTACGCGATCTGATAGTACATATGATTATTATTCATAATAGTAATACGTAAAGAATATGTACAATATTATCTGGCTTGTTGTTATGATTGTTAATATGACTATTGTTATAATTATTGCAGCAAACCGGTATCAAGACACAACGTTAATCGCTTCTCAAGTGAGCCCAGAAGTTGCATGTACAAGCCATGACAAGCCAACAATGAGTTCCGCCGTAAGTTTTTCATATGTATACGTACTTTCAACAGATATGCACAAGTCAGAAATGAAACGGGCACTCTATGGCACGCAGAATGATACTTGTTGACATTTCATTGCCAAGGGACGTAATACGTGTACGGGAAAATAGGAGAAAAAAGAGATAACTTAGATTTTTACGCGATCTGATAGTACATATGATTATTATTCATAATAGTAATACGTATAGAATATGTACAATATTATCTGGCTTGTTGTTATGATTGTTAATATGACTATTGTTATAAGTATTGCAGCAAACTTGTATCAAGACACAACATTAATCGCTTCTCAAGTGAGCCCAGAAGTTGCATGTACAAGCCATGACAAGCCAACAATGCGTTCCACCGTAAGTTTTTCATTTGTATACGTACTTTCAACAGATATGCACAAGTCAGAAATGAAACGGGCACTCTATGGCACGCAGAATGATACTTGTTGACATTTCATTGCCAAGGGACGTAATACGCGTACGGGAAAATAGGACAAACAGAGATAACTTAGATTTTTACGCGATCTGATAGTACATATGATTATTATTCATAATAGTAATACGTAAAGAATATGTACAATATTATCTGGCTTGTTGTTATGATTGTTAATATGACTATTGTTATAATTATTGCAGCAAACCTGTATCAAGACACAACGTTAATCGCTTCTCAAGTGAGCCCAGAAGTTGCATGTACAAGCCATGACAAGCCAACATTGCGTTCCACCGTAAGTTTATCATATGTATACGTACTTTCAACAGATATGCACAAGTCAGAAATGAAACGGGCACTCTATGGCACGCAGAATGATACTTGTTGACATTTCATTGCCAAGGGACGTAATACGTGTACGGGAAAATAGGAGAAAAAGAGATAACTTAGATTTTTACGCGATCTGATAGTACATATGATTATTATTCATAATAGTAATACGTATAGAATATTTACAATATTATCTGGCTTGTTGTTATGATTGTTAATATGACTATTGTTATAATTATTGCAGCAAACCTGTATCAAGACACAACGTTAATCGCTTCTCAAGTGAGCCCAGAAGTTGCATGTACAAGCCATGACAAGCCAACAATGCGTTCCACCGTAAGTTTTTCATATGTATACGTACTTTCAACAGATATGCACAAGTCAGAAATGAAACGGGCACTCTATGGCACGCAGAATGATACTTGTTGACATTTCATTGCCAAGGGACGTAATACGCGTACGGGAAAATAGGACAAACAGAGATAACTTAGATTTTTACGCGATCTGATAGTACATATGATTATTATTCATAATAGTAATACGTAAAGAATATGTACAATATTATCTGGCTTGTTGTTATGATTGTTAATATGACTATTGTTATAATTATTGCAGCAAACCTGTATCAAGACACAACGTTAATCGCTTCTCAAGTGAGCCCAGAAGTTGCATGTACAAGCCATGACAAGCCAACAATGCGTTCCACCGTAAGTTTTTCATATGTATACGCACTTTCAACAGATATGCACACATCAGAAATGAAACGTGCACTCTATGGCACGCAGAATGATACTTGTTGACATTTCATTGCCAAGGGACGTAATACGTGTACGGGAAAATAGGAGAAAAAGAGATAACTTAGATTTTTACGCGATCTGATAGTACATATGATTATTATTCATAATAGTAATACGTATAGAATATTTACAATATTATCTGGCTTGTTGTTATGATTGTTAATATGACTATTGTTATAAGTATTGCAGCAAACTTGTATCAAGACACAACATTAATCGCTTCTCAAGTGAGCCCAGAAGTTGCATGTACAAGCCATGACAAGCCAACAATGCGTTCCACCGTAAGTTT
>JAWPHD010025470.1:0-16181 GCA_037043455.1 Cyrtodaria siliqua
GGCGAAAGAAGTGAATATATGTGTACGAACTGAATATGTATGTGTAAGAACTGAATATATATGCGTAAGAACTGAATATGCATAAGAACTGAATATATATGCGTAAAAACTGAATTATATATGTGTAAGAACTAAATATATATGCGTAAGAACTTAATATATATGTGTAAGAACTGAATATATATGCGTAAGAACTGAATATATATGCGTAAGAACTGATTATATATCCATAAGAACTAAATATATATGCGCAAGAACTGAATATATATGTGTAAGAACTGAATAAATATGCGTTAGAACTGAATATATATGTGTAAGAACTGAATATATATGTGTAAGAACTGAATATATGTGTGTAAGAACTGAATATATATGTGTAAGAACTGAATATATATGCGTAAGAAATGAATATATATGTGTAAGAACTGAATATATATGCGTAAGAACTGAATATATATGCGTAAGAACTGAATATATATACATAAGAACTGAATATATATATGTAATAACTGAATATATATGCCTAAGAACTGAATAAATATGTGTAAGAACTGAATATATATGCGTAAGAACTGAATATATATGCGTAAGAACTGAATATATATGCGTTAGAACTGGATATATGCATAAGAACTGAATATATATGCATAAGAACTGAATATATATGTGTTATAACTGAATATATATGCGTAAGAACTGAATATATATACGTAAGAACTGAATATATATGCATAAGAACTAAATATATAGGCGCAAGAACTGAATATATATATGTGTAAGAACTGAAAATATATGTGTAAGAACTGAATATGTATGTGTAAGAACTGAATATATATGCGTAAGAACTGAATATGCATAAGAACTGAATATATATGCGTAAAAACTGAATATATATGTGTAAGAACTAAATATATATGCGTAAGAAATTAATATATATGTGTAAGAACTGAATATATATGCATAAGAACTGAATATATATGCGTAAGAACTGATTATATATCCATAAGAACTGAATATATATGCGCAAGAACTGAATATATATGTGTACGAACTGAATATATATGCGTAAGAACTGAATATATATGTGTAAGAACTGAATATATATGTGTAAGAACTGAATATATATGCGTAAGAACTGAATATATGTGCGTAAGAACTGAATATATATGCGTTAGAACTGAATATATATGCATAAGAACTGAACATATATGCATAAGAACTGAATATATATGCGTTAGAACTGAATATATATGCGTAAGAACTGAATATATATGCGTAAGAACTGAATATGCATAAGAACTGAATATATATGCGTAAGAACTGAATATATATGTGTAAGAACTGAATATATATGCGTAAGAACTGAATATATATGTGTAAGAACTGAATATATATGCGTAAGAACTGAATATATAGGCGTAAGAACTGATTATATATGTGTAAGGACTGAATATATATGTGTAAGAACTGAATATATATGTGTAAGAACTGAATATATATGCGTAAGAACTGAATATATATGCGTAAGAACTGAATATATATGCATAAGAAATGAACATATATGCGTAAGAACTGAATATATATTCGAAAGAAGTGAATATATGTGTAAGAACTGAATATATATGCGTAAGAACTGAATAAATATGCATAAGAACTGAACATATATGCGTAAGAACTGAATATATATGCGAAAGAAGTGAATATATGTGTACGAACTGAATATGTATGTGTAAGAACTGAATATATATGCGTAAGAACTGAATATGCATAAGAACTGAATATATATGCGTAAAAACTGAATATATATGTGTAAGAACTAAATATATATGCGTAAGAACTTAATATATATGTGTAAGAACTGAATATATATGCGTAATAACTGAATATATAAGTGTAAGAAATGAATATATTTGCGTAAGAACTGAATATATATGTGTAAGAACAGAATATATATGTGTAAGCACTGAATATATATGTGTAAGAACTGAATATATATGCGTAAGAACTGAATATATATGTGTAAAAATTGAATATATATGTGTAAGAACTGAACATATATGCGTAATAACCGAATATATATGTGTAAGAACTGAATATATATGTGAAAGAACTGAATATATATGTGTAAGAACTGAACATATATGCGTAAGAACTGAATATATATGCATAAGAACTGAACATATATGCGTTAGAACTAAATATATATGCGAAAGAAGTGAATATATGTGTAAGAACTGAATATATATGCGTAAGAACTGAATATATATGCGTAAGAACTGAATATATATGCGAAAGAAGTGAATATATGTGTAAGAACTGAATATATGTGTAAGAACTGAATATATATGCGTAAGAACTGAATATGCATAAGAACTGAATATATATGCGTAAGAACTGAATATATATGTGTAAGAACTGAATATATATGCGTAAGAACTGAATATATATGTGTAAGAACTGAATATATATGCATAAGAACTGAATATATAGGCGTAAGAACTGATTATATATGTGTAAGGACTGAATATATATGCGTAAGAACTGAATAAATATGCATAAGAACTGAACATATATGCGTAAGAACTGAATATATATGCGAAAGAAGTGAATATATGTGTAAGAACTGAATATGTATGTGTAAGAACTGAATATATATGCGTAAGAACTGAATATGCATAAGAACTGAATATATATGCGTAACAACTGAATATATATGTGTAAGAACTAAATATATATGCGTAAGAAATTAATATATATGTGTAAGAACTGAATATATATGCGTAAGAACTGAATATATATGCGTAAGAACTGATTATATATCCATAAGAACTGAATATATATGCGCAAGAACTGAATATATATGTGATAGAACTGAATATATATGCGTAAGAACTGAATATATATGTGTAAGAACTGAATATATATGTGTAAGAACTGAATATATATGCGTAAGAACTGAATATATGTGCGTAAGAACTGAATATATATGCGTTAGAACTGAATATATATGCATAAGAACTGAACATATATGCATAAGAACTGAATATATATGCGTTAGAACTGAATATATATGCGTAAGAACTGAATATATATGCATAAGAACTGAACATATATGCTTAAGAACTAAATATATATGCGAAAGAAGTGAATATATGTGTAAGAACTGAATATATATGCGTAAGAACTGAATATATATGCGTAAGAACTGAATATATATGCGAAAGAAGTGAATATATGTGTAAGAACTGAATATATATGTGTAAGAACTGAATATATATGCGTAAGAACTGAATATATATGCGAAAGAAGTGAATATATGTGTAAGAACTGAATATATATTGTAAGAACTGAATATATATGCGTAAGAACTGAATATGCATAAGAACTGAATATATATGCGTAAGAGCTGAATATATATGTGTAAGAACTGAATATATATGCGTAAGAACTGAATATATATGCGTAAGAACTGAATATATATGCGTAAGAACTGAATATATATGCGAAAGAAGTGAATATATGTGTAAGAACTGAATATATATTGTAAGAACTGAATATATATGCGTAAGAACTGAATATGCATAAGAACTGAATATATATGCGTAAGAGCTGAATATATATGTGTAAGAACTGAATATATATGCGTAAGAACTGAATATATATGCGTAAGAACTGAATATATATGCGTAAGAACTGAATATATATGCGAAAGAAGTGAATATATGTGTAAGAACTGAATATATATTGTAAGAACTGAATATATATGCGTAAGAACTGAATATGCATAAGAACTGAATATATATGCGTAAGAGCTGAATATATATGTGTAAGAACTGAATATATATGCGTAAGAACTGAATATATATGTGTAAGAACTGAATATATATGCGTAAGAACTGAATATATAGGCGTAAGCACTGATTATATATGTGTAAGGACTGAATATATATGTGTAAGAACTGAATATATATGTGTAAGAACTGAATATATGTGTAAGAACTGAATATATATGCGTAAAAACTGAATATATATGCATAAGAAATGAACATATATGCGTAAGAACTGAATATATATGCGAAAGAAGTGAATATATGTGTAAGAACTAAATATATATGCGTAAGAACTGAATAAATATGCATAAGAACTGAACATATATGCGTAAGAACTGAATATATATGCGAAAGAAGTGAATATATGTGTACGAACTGAATATGTATGTGTCAGAACTGAATATATATGCGTAAGAACTGAATATGCATAATAACTGAATATATATGCGTAAAAACTGAATATATATGTGTAAGAACTAAATATATATGCGTAAGAACTTAATATATATGTTTAAGAACTGAATATATATGCGTAATAACTGAATATATATGCGTAGAATATATATCCATAAGAACTGAATATATATGCGCAAGAACTGAATATATATGTGTAAGAACTGAATTAATATGCGTAAGAACTGAATATATATGTGTAAGAACTGAATATATATGTGTAAGAACTGAATATATGTGTGTAAGAACTGAATATATATGTGTAAGAACTGAATATATATGTGTAAGAACTGAATATATATGTGTAAGAACTTAATATATATGTGTAAGAACTGAATATATATGTGTAAGAACTGAATATATATGCGTAAGAACTGAATATATATGCGTAAGAACTGAATATATAAGCTCAAGAACTGAATATATATGCGTAATAACTGGATATATGCATAAGAACTGAATATATATGCATAAGAACTGAATATATATGTGTTATAACTGAATATATATATGCGTAAGAACTGAATATATATACGTAAGAACTGAATATATATGCATAAGAACTAAATATATATGCGCAAGAACTAAATATATATGTGTAAGAACTGAATATATATGTGTAAGAACTGAATATATATGCGTAAGAACTGAATATATATGTGTAAGAACTGAATATATCTACGTAAGAACTGAATATATATGTGTAAGAACTGAATATATATGCGTAAGAACTGAATATATAGGCGTAAGAACTGATTATATATGTGTAAGGACTGAATATATATGTGTAAGAACTGAATATATATGTGTAAGAACTGAATATATATGCGTAAGAACTGAATATATATGCGTAAGAACTGAATATATATGCATAAGAAATGAACATATATGCGTAAGAACTGAATATATATGCGAAAGAAGTGAAAATATGTGTAAGAACTGAATATATATGCGTAAGAACTGAATAAATATGCATAAGAACTGAACATTTATGCGTAAGAACTGAATATATATGCGAAGAAGAGAAGTGAATATATGTGTACGAACTGAATATGTATGTGTAAGAACTGAATATATATGCGTAAGAACTGAATATGCATAAGAACTGAATATATATGCGTAAAAACTGAATATATATGTGTAAGAACTAAATATATATGCGTAAGAACTTAATATATATGTGTAAGAACTGAATATATATGCGTAAGAACTGAATATATATGCGTAAGAACTGATTATATATCCATAAGAACTAAATATATATGCGCAAGAACTGAATATATATGTGTAAGAACTGAATAAATATGCGTTAGAACTGAATATATATGTGTAAGAACTGAATATATATGTGTAAGAACTGAATATATGTGTGTAAGAACTGAATATATATGTGTAAGAACTGAATATATATGCGTAAGAAATGAATATATATGTGTAAGAACTGAATATATATGCGTAAGAACTGAATATATATGCGTAAGAACTGAATATATATACATAAGAACTGAATATATATGTGTAATAACTGAATATATATGCCTAAGAACTGAATAAATATGTGTAAGAACTGAATATATATGCGTAAGAACTGAATATATATGCGTAAGAACTGAATATATATGCGTTAGAACTGGATATATGCATAAGAACTGAATATATATGCATAAGAACTGAATATATATGTGTTATAACTGAATATATATGCGTAAGAACTGAATATATATACGTAAGAACTGAATATATATGCATAAGAACTAAATATATAGGCGCAAGAACTGAATATATATATGTGTAAGAACTGAAAATATATGTGTAAGAACTGAATATGTATGTGTAAGAACTGAATATATATGCGTAAGAACTGAATATGCATAAGAACTGAATATATATGCGTAAAAACTGAATATATATGTGTAAGAACTAAATATATATGCGTAAGAAATTAATATATATGTGTAAGAACTGAATATATATGCATAAGAACTGAATATATATGCGTAAGAACTGATTATATATCCATAAGAACTGAATATATATGCGCAAGAACTGAATATATATGTGTACGAACTGAATATATATGCGTAAGAACTGAATATATATGTGTAAGAACTGAATATATATGTGTAAGAACTGAATATATATGCGTAAGAACTGAATATATGTGCGTAAGAACTGAATATATATGCGTTAGAACTGAATATATATGCATAAGAACTGAACATATATGCATAAGAACTGAATATATATGCGTTAGAACTGAATATATATGCGTAAGAACTGAATATATATGCGTAAGAACTGAATATGCATAAGAACTGAATATATATGCGTAAGAACTGAATATATATGTGTAAGAACTGAATATATATGCGTAAGAACTGAATATATATGTGTAAGAACTGAATATATATGCGTAAGAACTGAATATATAGGCGTAAGAACTGATTATATATGTGTAAGGACTGAATATATATGTGTAAGAACTGAATATATATGTGTAAGAACTGAATATATATGCGTAAGAACTGAATATATATGCGTAAGAACTGAATATATATGCATAAGAAATGAACATATATGCGTAAGAACTGAATATATATTCGAAAGAAGTGAATATATGTGTAAGAACTGAATATATATGCGTAAGAACTGAATAAATATGCATAAGAACTGAACATATATGCGTAAGAACTGAATATATATGCGAAAGAAGTGAATATATGTGTACGAACTGAATATGTATGTGTAAGAACTGAATATATATGCGTAAGAACTGAATATGCATAAGAACTGAATATATATGCGTAAAAACTGAATATATATGTGTAAGAACTAAATATATATGCGTAAGAACTTAATATATATGTGTAAGAACTGAATATATATGCGTAATAACTGAATATATAAGTGTAAGAAATGAATATATTTGCGTAAGAACTGAATATATATGTGTAAGAACAGAATATATATGTGTAAGCACTGAATATATATGTGTAAGAACTGAATATATATGCGTAAGAACTGAATATATATGTGTAAAAATTGAATATATATGTGTAAGAACTGAACATATATGCGTAATAACCGAATATATATGTGTAAGAACTGAATATATATGTGAAAGAACTGAATATATATGTGTAAGAACTGAACATATATGCGTAAGAACTGAATATATATGCATAAGAACTGAACATATATGCGTTAGAACTAAATATATATGCGAAAGAAGTGAATATATGTGTAAGAACTGAATATATATGCGTAAGAACTGAATATATATGCGTAAGAACTGAATATATATGCGAAAGAAGTGAATATATGTGTAAGAACTGAATATATATGTGTAAGAACTGAATATATATGCGTAAGAACTGAATATGCATAAGAACTGAATATATATGCGTAAGAACTGAATATATATGTGTAAGAACTGAATATATATGCGTAAGAACTGAATATATATGTGTAAGAACTGAATATATATGCATAAGAACTCAATATATAGGCGTAAGAACTGATTATATATGTGTAAGGACTGAATATATATGCGTAAGAACTGAATAAATATGCATAAGAACTGAACATATATGCGTAAGAACTGAATATATATGCGAAAGAAGTGAATATATGTGTAAGAACTGAATATGTATGTGTAAGAACTGAATATATATGCGTAAGAACTGAATATGCATCAGAACTGAATATATATGCGTAAAAACTGAATATATATGTGTAAGAACTAAATATATATGCGTAAGAAATTAATATATATGTGTAAGAACTGAATATATATGCGTAAGAACTGAATATATATGCGTAAGAACTGATTATATATCCATAAGAACTGAATATATATGCGCAAGAACTGAATATATATGTGTAAGAACTGAATATATATGCGTGAGAACTGAATATATATGTGTAAGAACTGAATATATATGTGTAAGAACTGAATATATATGCGTAAGAACTGAATATATGTGCGTAAGAACTGAATATATATGCGTTAGAACTAAATATATATGCATAAGAACTGAACATATATGCATAAGAACTGAATATATATGCGTTAGAACTGAATATATATGCGTAAGAACTGAATATATATGCATAAGAACTGAACATATATGCGTAAGAACTAAATATATATGCGAAAGAAGTGAATATATGTGTAAGAACTGAATATATATGCGTAAGAACTGAATATATATGCGTAAGAACTGAATATATATGCGAAAGAAGTGAATATATGTGTAAGAACTGAATATATATGTGTAAGAACTGAATATATATGCGTAAGAACTGAATATGCATAAGAACTGAATATATATGCGTAAGAACTGAATATATATGTGTAAGAACTGAATATATATGCGTAAGAACTGAATATATATGTGTAAGAACTGAATATATATGCGTAAGAACTGAATATATAGGCGTAAGAACTGATTATATATGTGTAAGGACTGAATATATATGTGTAAGAACTGAATATATATGTGTAAGAACTGAATATATATGCGTAAGAACTGAATATATATGCGTAAGAACTCAATATATATGCATAAGAAATGAACATATATGCGTAAGAACTGAATATATATGCGAAAGAAGTGAATATATGTGTAAGAACTGAATATATATGCGTAAGAACTGAATAAATATGCATAAGAACTGAACATATATGCGTAAGAACTGAATATATATGCGAAAGAAGTGAATATATGTGTACGAACTGAATATGTATGTGTAAGAACTGAATATATATGCGTAAGAACTGAATATGCATAAGAACTGAATATATATGCGTAAAAACTGAATATATATGTGTAAGAACTAAATATATATGCGTAAGAACTTAATATATATGTGTAAGAACTGAATATATATGCGTAAGAACTGAATATATATGCGTAAGAACTGAATATATATCCATAAGAACTGAATATATATGCGCAAGAACTGAATATATATGTGTAAGAACTGAATATATATGCGTAAGAACTGAATATATATGTGTAAGAACTGAATATATATGTGTAAGAACTGAATATATGTGTGTAAGAACTGAATATATATGTGTAAGAACTGAATATATATGTGTGAGAACTGAATATATATGCGTAAGAACTGAATATATATGCATAAGAACTGAACATATATGCGTAAGAACTGAATATATATGCGTAAGAAGTGAATATATGTGTAAGAACTGAATATATATGTGTAAGAACTGAATATATATGCGTAAGAACTGAATATATATGCGTAAGAACTGAATATATATGAGTTAGAACTGAATATATATGCATTAGAACTGAATATATATGCGTAAGAACTGAATATATATGCGTAAGAAGTGAATATATGTGTAAGAACTGAATATATATGTGTAAGAACTGAATAAATATGCGTAGGAACTGAATATATATGTGTAAGAACTGAATATATATGCGTAAAAACTGAATATATATGCGTAAGAACTGAATATATATGCGTAAGAACTGAATATATATGCGAAAGAAGTGAATATATGTGTCAGAACAGAATATATATGCGTAAGAACTGAATATATATGCGTAAGAACTGAATATATATGCGAAAGAAGTGAATATATGTGTAAGAACAGAATATATATGTGTAAGAACTGAATATATATGCTTAAGAACTGAATATGCATAAGAACTGAATATATATGCGTAAGAACTGAATATATATGTGTAAGAACTGAATATATATGCGTAAGAACTGAATATATATTTGTAAGAACAGAATATATATGCGTAAGAACTGAATATATAGGCGTAAGAACTGATTATATATGTGTAAGAACTGAATATATATGTGTAAGAACTGAATATATATGCGTAAGAACTGAATATATATGCATAAGAAATGAACATATATGCGTAAGAACTGAATATATATGCGAAAGAAGTGAATATATGTGTAAGAACTGAATATCTATGCGTAAGAACTGAATAAATATGCATAAGAACTGAACATATATGCGTAAGAACTGAATATATATGCGAAAGAAGTGAATATATGTGTAAGAACTGAATATGTATGTGTAAGAACTGAATATATATGCGTAAGAACTGAATATGCATAAGAACTGAATATATATGCGTAAAAACTGAATATATATGTGTAAGAACTAAATATTTATGCGTAAGAACTGAATATATATGTGTAAGAACTGAATATATATGAGTAAGAACTGAATATATATCCGTAAGAACTGATTATATATGTGTAATAATTGAATATATATGTGTAAGAACTGAATATATATGTGTAAGAACTGAATATATATGCGTAAGAACTGAATATATATACGTAAGAACTGAATATATATGCGTAAGAACTGAATATATATGCGTAAGAACTGAATATATATACGTAAAAACTGAATATATATGTGTAAGAACTGAATATATATGCGTAAGAACTGAATATATATGCGTAAGAACTGAATATATATGCGTAAGAACTGATTATATATCCATAAGAACTGAATATATATGTGTAAGAACTGAATATATATGCGTAAGAACTGAATATATTTGCATAATAACTGAATATATATGTGTAAGAACTGAATATATATGCCTAAGAACTGAATAAATATGTGTAAGAACTGAATATATATGCGTAAGAACTGAATATATATGCGTAAGTACTGAATATATATGCGTTAGAACTGAATATATATGAGTAAGAACTGAATATATATGCATAAGAACTGAACATATATGCGTAAGAACTGAATATATATGTGTAAGAACTGAATATATATGGCTAAGAACTGAATAAATATGTGTAAGAACTGAATATATATGCGTAAGAACTGAAAATATATGCGTAAGAACTGAATATATATGCGTTAGAACTGAATATATATGAGTAAGAACTGAATATATATGCATAAGAACTGAACATATATGTGTAAGGACTGAATATATATGCGTAAGAACTGAATAAATATGCATAAGAACTGAACATATATGCGTAAGAACTGAATATATATGCGAAAGAAGTGAATATATGTGTAAGAACTGAATATGTATGTGTAAGAACTGAATATATATGCGTAAGAACTGAATATGCATAAGAACTGAATATATATGCGTAAAAACTGAATATATATGTGTAAGAACTAAATATATATGCGTAAGAAATTAATATATATGTGTAAGAACTGAATATATATGCGTAAGAACTGAATATATATGCGTAAGAACTGATTATATATCCATAAGAACTGAATATATATGCGCAAGAACTGAATATATATGTGTAAGAACTGAATATATATGCGTAAGAACTGAATATATATGTGTAAGAACTGAATATATATGTGTAAGAACTGAATATATATGCGTAAGAACTGAATATATGTGCGTAAGAACTGAATATATATGCGTTAGAACTGAATATATATGCATAAGAACTGAACATATATGCATAAGAACTGAATATATATGCGTTAGAACTGAATATATATGCGTAAGAACTGAATATATATGCATAAGAACTGAACATATATGCGTAAGAACTAAATATATATGCGAAAGAAGTAAATATATGTGTAAGAACTGAATATATATGCGTAAGAACTGAATATATATGCGTAAGAACTGAATATATATGCGAAAGAAGTGAATATATGTGTAAGAACTGAATATATATGTGTAAGAACTGAATATATATGCGTAAGAACTGAATATGCATAAGAACTGAATATATATGCGTAAGAACTGAATATATGTGTGTAAGAACTGAATATATATGCGTAAGAACTGAATATATATGTGTAAGAACTGAATATATATGCGTAAGAACTGAATATATAGGCGTAAGAACTGATTATATATGTGTAAGGACTGAATATATATGTGTAAGAACTGAATATATATGTGTAAGAACTGAATATATATGCGTAAGAACTGAATATATATGCGTAAGAACTCAATATATATGCATAAGAAATGAACATATATGCGCAAGAACTGAATATATATGCGAAAGAAGTGAATATATGTGTAAGAACTGAATATATATGCGTAAGAACTGAATATATTTGCATAAGAACTGAATATATATGTGTAAGAACTGAATATATATGCCTAAGAACTGAATAAATATGTGTAAGAACTGAATATATATGCGTAAGAACTAAATATATATGCGTAAGTACTGAATATATATGCGTTAGAACTGAATATATATGAGTAAGAACTGAATATATATGCATAAGAACTGAACATATATGCGTAAGAACTGAATATATATGTGTAAGAACTGAATATATATGGCTAAGAACTGAATAAATATGTGTAAGAACTGAATATATATGCGAAAGAACTGGAAATATATGCGTAAGAACTGAATATATATGCGTTAGAACTGAATATATATGAGTAAGAACTGAATATATATGCATAAGAACTGAACATATATGCGTAAGAACTGAATATATATGCGTAAGAAGTGAATATATGTGTAAGAACTGAATATATATGTGTAAGAACTGAATATATATGCGTAAGAACTGAATATATATGCGTAAGAACTGAATATATATGCGTTAGAACTGAATATATATGCGTTAGAACTGAATGTATATGCGTAAGAACTGAATATATATGCATAAGAACTGAACATATATGAGTAAGAACTGAATATATATGCGTAAGAAGTGAAAATATGTGTAAGAACTAAATATATATGTGTAAGAACTGAATAGATATGCGTAAGAACTGAATATGCATAAGAACTGAATATATATGCGTAAGAACTGAATATATATGCATAAGAACTGAATATATATGCGCAAGAACTGAATATATATGTGTAAGAACTGAATATATATGCGTAAGAACTGAATATATGTGTAAGAACTGAATATGTATGTGTAAGAACTGAAAATATATGCGTGAGAACTGAATATATATGAGTAAGAACTGAATATATATGCATAAGAACTGAATATATATGCGTAAGAACTGAATATATATGTGTAAGAAATGAATATATATGCGTAAGAACTGAATATATATGTGTAAGAACAGAGTATATATGTGTAAGCACTGAATATATATGTGTAAGAACTGAATATATATGCATAAGAACTGAATATATATGTGTAAAAACTGAATATATATGTGTAAGAACTGAACATATATGCGTAATAACCGAATATATATGTGTAAGAACTGAATATATATGTGAAAGAACTGAATATATATGTGTAAGAACTGAACATATATGCGTAAGAACTGAATATATATGCATAAGAACTGAACATATATGCGTTAGAACTAAATATATATGCGAAAGAAGTGAATATATGTGTAAGAACTGAATATATATGCGTAAGAACTGAATATATATGCGTAAGAACTGAATATATATGCGAAAGAAGTGAATATATGTGTAAGAACTGAATATATATGTGTAAGAACTGAATATATATGCGTAAGAACTGAATATGCATAAGAACTGAATATATATGCGTAAGAACTGAATATATATGTGTAAGAACTGAATATATATGCGTAAGAACTGAATATATATGTGTAAGAACTGAATATATATGCATAAGAACTCAATATATAGGCGTAAGAACTGATTATATATGTGTAAGGACTGAATATATATGCGTAAGAACTGAATAAATATGCATAAGAACTGAACATATATGCGTAAGAACTGAATATATATGCGAAAGAAGTGAATATATGTGTAAGAACTGAATATGTATGTGTAAGAACTGAATATATATGCGTAAGAACTGAATATGCATAAGAACTGAATATATATGCGTAAAAACTGAATATATATGTGTAAGAACTAAATATATATGCGTAAGAAATTAATATATATGTGTAAGAACTGAATATATATGCGTAAGAACTGAATATATATGCGTAAGAACTGATTATATATCCATAAGAACTGAATATATATGCGCAAGAACTGAATATATATGTGTAAGAACTGAATATATATGCGTAAGAACTGAATATATATGTGTAAGAACTGAATATATATGTGTAAGAACTGAATATATATGCGTAAGAACTGAATATATGTGCGTAAGAACTGAATATATATGCGTTAGAACTGAATATATATGCATAAGAACTGAACATATATGCATAAGAACTGAATATATATGCGTTAGAACTGAATATATATGCGTAAGAACTGAATATATATGCATAAGAACTGAACATATATGCGTAAGAACTAAATATATATGCGAAAGAATTGAATATATGTGTAAGAACTGAATATATATGCGTAAGAACTGAATATATATGCGTAAGAACTGAATATATATGCGAAAGAAGTGAATATATGTGTAAGAACTGAATATATGTGTAAGAACTGAATATATATGCGTAAGAACTGAATATGCATAAGAACTGAATATATATGCGTAAGAACTGAATATATATGTGTAAGAACTGAATATATATGCGTAAGAACTGAATATATATGTGTAAGAACTGAATATATATGCGTAAGAACTGAATATATAGGCGTAAGAACTGATTATATATGTGTAAGGACTGAATATATATGTGTAAGAACTGAATATATATGTGTAAGAACTGAATATATATGCGTAAGAACTGAATATATATGCGTAAGAACTCAATATATATGCATAAGAAATGAACATATATGCGTAAGAACTGAATATATATGCGAAAGAAGTGAATATATGTGTAAGAACTGAATATATATGCGTAAGAACTGAATAAATATGCATAAGAACTGAACATATATGCGTAAGAACTGAATATATATGCGAAAGAAGTGAATATATGTGTACGAACTGAATATGTATGTGTAAGAACTGAATATATATGCGTAAGAACTGAATATGCATAAGAACTGAATAGATATGCGTAAAAACTGAATATATATGTGTAAGAACTAAATATATATGCGTAAGAACTTAATATATATGTGTAAGAACTGAATATATATGCGTAAGAACTGAATATATATGCGTAAGAACTGAATATATATCCATAAGAACTGAATATATATGCGCAAGAACTGAATATATATGTGTAAGAACTGAATATATATGCGTAAGAACTGAATATATATGTGTAAGAACTGAATATATATGTGTAAGAACTGAATATATGTGTGTAAGAACTGAATATATATGTGTAAGAACTGAATATATATGTGTGAGAACTGAATATATATGTGTAAGAACTTAATATATATGTGTAAGAACTGAATATATATGTGTAAGAACTGAATATATATGCGTAAGAACTGAATATATATGCGTAAGAACTGAATATATAAGCTCAAGAACTGAATATATATGCGTAAGAACTGGATATATGCATAAGAACTGAATATATATGCATAAGAACTGAATATATATGTGTTATAACTGAATATATATGCGTAAGAACTGAATATATATACGTAAGAACTGAATATATATGCATAAGAACTAAATATATAGGCGCAAGAACTGAATATATATATGTGTAAGAACTGAAAATATATGTGTAAGAACTGAATATGTATGTGTAAGAACTGAATATATATGCGTAAGAACTGAATATGCATAAGAACTGAATATATATGCGTAAAAACTGAATATATATGTGTAAGAACTAAATATATATGCGTAAGAAATTAATATATATGTGTAAGAACTGAATATATATGCATAAGAACTGAATATATATGCGTAAGAACTGATTATATATCCATAAGAACTGAATATATATGCGCAAGAACTGAATATATATGTGTAAGAACTGAATATATATGCGTAAGAACTGAATATATATGTGTAAGAACTGAATATATATGTGTAAGAACTGAATATATATGCGTAAGAAC
>JAWPHD010025471.1:0-16171 GCA_037043455.1 Cyrtodaria siliqua
TTCATCTCACTGTTATGATCCGCCTACCTATGCTCATCTCACTGTTATAATCCGACTCCCTATGTTCATCTCACTGGTATAATCCGCCTCCCTATACTCATCTCATGGAATAATCCGTCTACCTATGCCCATCTCGCTGTTATTATCCGCCTACCTATGCTCATCTCACTGTTATAATCCGACTCCCTATGTTAATCTCACTGGTATAATCCGCCTCCCTATACTCATCTCATGGAATAACCCGTCTACCTGTGCCCATCTCGCTGTTATTATCCGCCTATCTATGCTCATCTCACTGTTATAATCTTCCTCCGTATGTTCATCACATTGTTATAATCCGCCTACCTATGCTCATCTCACTGTTATAGTCCGCCTCCGTATGTTCATCCCACTGTTATAATCGGCCTACCTATGCTCATCTCACTGTTATAATCCGCCTCCGTATGTTCATCCCACTGTTATAATCCTCCTCCCTAAGTTCATCTTACTGCTATAATCGACCTATCTATGCTCATCTAATTGCTATAATCCGCCTACCTATGCTCATCTCACTGTTATAATTCACCTATCTATGTTCATCTCACTGTTATAATCCATCTACCTATGCTCATCTCAATGTTATAATCCGACTCCCTATGTTCATCTCACTGTTATAATCCACCTCCCTTTACTCATCTCATGGTATAATCCGTCTAACTATGCTCATCTCACTGTTATAATCCGACTCCCTATGTTCATCTTACTGTTATAATCCACCTCCCTATACTCATCTCATGGTATAATCCGTCTACCTATGCCCATCTCACTGTTATTATCCGCCTACCTATACTCATCTCACTGTTATAATCCGCCTCAGTATGTTCATCCCACTGTTATAATCCGTCTACCTATGATCATCTCACTGTTATAATCCGCCTCCCTATGTTCATCTTACTGCAATAATACACCTATCTATGCTCATCTCACTGTTATAACTGCCTACCTATGCTCATCTCACTGTTATAATCCGCCCTCACTATGTTCATCGCACTGTTATAATCCGCCTCCTTATGTTCATCTCACTGTTATAATCCGCCTCCCTATGTTCATCTCACAGCTATAATCCGCCTCCCTATACTCATCTCATGGTATAATCCGTCAACCTATGCCCATCTCACTGTTATGATCGACCTCCCTATGTTCATTCCACTTTTATAATCCGCCTCCCTATGTTCCGCTCACTGCTATAATCCACCTATCTATGCTCATCTCACTGTTATAATCCGCCTACCTATGCTCATCTCACTGTTATAATCCGCCCCTTAATGTTCATCTCACTGTTATAATCCGCCTCCCTATGTTCATCTCACTGTTATAATCCGTTATAATCCGCCTCCCTATGTTCTTCTCACTGTTATAATCCGCCTACCTATGCTCATATCACTGTTATATTCCGCTATAATCCGCCTATCTATGTTCATCTCACTGGTATAATCCTAATCCCTATGTTCATCTCACTGTTATGATCCGCCTACCTATGCTCATCTCACTGTTATAATCCGACTCCCTATGTTCATCTCACTGGTATAATCCGCCTCCCTATACTCATCTCATGGAATAATCCGTCTACCTATGCCCATCTCGCTGTTATTATCCGCCTACCTATGCTCATCTCACTGTTATAATCCGACTCCCTATGTTAATCTCACTGGTATAATCCGCCTCCCTATACTCATCTCATGGAATAACCCGTCTACCTGTGCCCATCTCGCTGTTATTATCCGCCTATCTATGCTCATCTCACTGTTATAATCTTCCTCCGTATGTTCATCACATTGTTATAATCCGCCTACCTATGCTCATCTCACTGTTATAGTCCGCCTCCGTATGTTCATCCCACTGTTATAATCGGCCTACCTATGCTCATCTCACTGTTATAATCCGCCTCCGTATGTTCATCCCACTGTTATAATCCTCCTCCCTAAGTTCATCTTACTGCTATAATCGACCTATCTATGCTCATCTAATTGCTATAATCCGCCTACCTATGCTCATCTCACTGTTATAATTCACCTATCTATGTTCATCTCACTGTTATAATCCATCTACCTATGCTCATCTCAATGTTATAATCCGACTCCCTATGTTCATCTCACTGTTATAATCCACCTCCCTTTACTCATCTCATGGTATAATCCGTCTAACTATGCTCATCTCACTGTTATAATCCGACTCCCTATGTTCATCTTACTGTTATAATCCACCTCCCTATACTCATCTCATGGTATAATCCGTCTACCTATGCCCATCTCACTGTTATTATCCGCCTACCTATACTCATCTCACTGTTATAATCCGCCTCAGTATGTTCATCCCACTGTTATAATCCGCCTACCTATGCTCATCTCACTGTTATAATCCGCCTCCCTATGTTCATCTTACTGCTATAATACACCTATCTATGCTCATCTCACTGTTATAACTGCCTACCTATGCTCATCTCACTGTTATAATCCGCCCTCTCTATGTTCATCGCACTGTTATAATCCGCCTCCTTATGTTCATCTCACTGTTATAATCCGCCTCCCTATGTTCAACTCACAGTTATAATCCGCCTCCCTATACTCATCTCATGGTATAATCTGTCTACCTATGCCCATCTCACTGTTATGATCGACCTCCCTATGTTCATTCCACTTTTATAATCCGCCTCCCTATGTTCCGCTCACTGCTATAATCCACCTATCTATGCTCATCTCACTGTTATAATCCGCCTACCTATGCTCATCTCACTGTTATAATCCGCCCCTTAATGTTCATCTCACTGTTATAATCCACCTCCCTATGCTCATGTCAATGTTATAATCCGCCTCACTATGTTCATCTCACTGTTATAATACACCTCAATATGTTCATCTCACTGTTATAATCCGCCACCATATGATCATCTCACTGTTAGAATCCACCTACCTATGCTCATCTGACTGTTATGATCCGCCTCCTTACTTTCAGTTCACGGCTATGATCCGCCTCCCTGAGACGATAACTAAGGAAGAGAAGCTTTCACGCCTTAATGAAATCGTTGACGTGCTCGACATCCGTAAATGTCTGGAAACAGGTTAGTATTCTTATTTTTGTCTACAGTTAATGTTCATTAATGGTCATTTGTTCATTTTAATTCTCTTAAAATCCCTGGCACCCTCTTCTACGACCACACACATACCCTCAATCTCCACGACTTCCCATCCCCATCCCCATCCCCACCCCCACGACAACACACATTCACTCATCCCCCCTCTCGATATAACGTGGTTTAATGACAACGGGCCATCAAAGAAAATTAGTAACTTCTGCATCTTCGTCATATACTAGATGCGCCATACTCTCTTACACGTCTTCGTCAGATAAGAACACGTCTTCGTCAGATTAGCGACGTCATTAAAGCTACACAATCCATATTTAATAATGTAAAGAACACCGGCGCAATATATACGTATAGTATCGTTGCCCTTTAGTATAGGGTGTTTACTTGTGGTTTCATTTTTACGGTCCATACCTGCCTTTATTGGCACGATTGGGTAGTGGCTAATTCGTTTATCGCTCTGTTGAATTTGAAATCGAATACTGACTGAAACACGGTATATAATAAGGATCTCGATACTGTACAAAATTATACCAATAAACACGCGTCGCTCGGTTCGATAACTTCTTCTGATACAATACATTACAATAATAGACTAGAGCTGAAACAATGGTTCAAACATGAAATAAATGTACTAAACTAAGCATAGTCCTTTTATAAGCCCACTTCAATCTCATTAAATATCACTCGACAATTACATTACTACCAACAAGTAACACGAACTGTAACTTCGAATTTCAATACTGCATTAGAGCTTGTAAACACCGACACCATTTTGTTTATAAAAATACATGTTATTGATGTAAGCATAATACACATATTCGTGCATTTACATGTATTTATAGAAATGCTGGAATAAATGACCTAAAGTAAACTTCTCCAGACAAACCTATTTGGTATGTGTGCTTTATAAGTCCCCCGTTTATGATGCCGCTTATTTCGCTATTCCTTTGACATACATACTTATATGTGTTTATCAAACATATTTCTTGGATTTACACGGATTATAAATTAAAATATAATGTACGAGCTCTAAGCTCTAATGTTAGTTGTTTTTGTGTTATGTTGCATCCAGTATCATACAGTGTACACATTTTGTTCAGATCTATGCATTTGAATGTTGCTTATTTGCTTATTTGAAGGTTATTGAGTATGTGTATATCTAAGCGATTTTGCTTGACCATTATCCTATATATAACGTGTCCTTTATATACCCGTTTTCCAGGTTAAGCGACATCGTATAAGTTTCGTAATTACTGAAGCGATAGTCACTCCCTACTTTTAAAGCGCGAGAACAAATATTGTATTTATCCAAAAAAGCAAACCAAACAATCCTAGCCCAGTAACATTAGCTATTGATACACACTATTTGTTGTCGTTAAAACCATTTGCTTTTATAGGGATTGTGTAGCTTTAAGAACACGTCTTCTTCCGATTTGACGCGTCATTCTTACTCACACGTCTTTGTCAGGTAAGAACACGTCTTTATCAGGTAAGAACACGTATTTGTCAGGTAAGAACATGTTCAGGTAAGAATACGTCTTTGTCCGGTAAGAACACGTCTTCGTCAAGTAAGAACACGTCTTCGTCAGATAAGAACACGTCTTTGTCCGATAAGAACACTGTCAGGTAAGAACACGTCTTTGTCCGGTAAGAGCATGTCTTTGTCCGGTAAGAACAAGGTCAGGTAAGAACACGTCTTTGTCCGGTAAGAACACGTCTTTGTCAGGTAAGAACACGGTCAGGTAAGAACACGTCTTTGTCAGGTAAGAACACGGTCAGATAAGAACCCGTCTTTGTCAGGTAAGAACACGTCTTTGTCAGGTAAGAACACGGTCAGGTAAGAACACGATAAGGTAAGAACACGTGTTTATCAGGTAAGAACACGTTTTCGTCAGATTAGACGCATCTCTAGTTGGTCATCATCATTGGTCTATGATTAATGATAGATAGATGATGAATACCGTATCATTATATTCTTCAGTTATCGGAGATATGTTCACGAGAGGCTTGTCAGGTGGAGAAAAGAAGAGAGCAAGTATTGGCTGCGAGCTGCTGACTGATCCAGATATACTACTTTTAGATGTGAGTGCTTGGTTTTCTGCATAAACAAGGGACACATGCCAACATTGAATTATTTATCAGCTTTTTTATTTGCACCTCAAGATATGGAGCGCTGTGGTTTAGTGGTAGAGCGTTGGACCCATGATCCAAACGTCGTGGGTTCGATCCCCGCCATAACCATATGCGTTGTGTTCTTGAGCAAGACACTTTATCTGCATTGCTTAGTACTGGTTCTATCCATGAAGTCAATCAAGAAGTACCTTTAATAGAAGCGAATAGCTTACAACAGGTACTTAGACACTTAGTTATTTTCGTATCTTTAAACCTGTTTGCATTTAATTTAATAAAAGGTACAGTTGGCTGTATTATCCGATACTAAGTGTATTTCAATATAGCTATTGTTGCAGTTCTAGTGTCAGCAATGAGAAGAATGCAAACACATTGCTTTGAAATGTCGCATATTGTATTTGTGGGCAGTAAACAAATGGCATAAATATGATGTTAAAATGCTGAATTTATTAGCATTTTCCTGCAAATTGAATACAAAACACGAAACTTAGGGTTTAGACAAACATATCATTCTATGCCGTTGCATGTTATGTGGTAATCAATTCTAAGTCAACCATTGCCCAGTTCCATTGGCTATGCATAAAATTTTGTATGTATCAACTGTGTTTTAAACTCTTCAAAGTGTGTGTGCTTGTGTTTTTGTTCCTGTGTCTGTGCCTGTGCGTCGCTTTAATATTTCAGTCATATCCTTGTAGCGGTTAGCTCAATGCTTAACATTATATTTCTGCCACACTGGCATACCATGGTGTATACACAAGACATTATATCCTGCCTCGGTTTGAGGAAGAATAACCTACACATCTTGTTTTGCATTTTAGGAGCCGACATCTGGATTGGATTCCAGTACAGCTTTTTCGATGATGTCTCGGATAAAGGGGTATGCAGCTAAGTTCAACAAAACAGTGATAGTTACCATCCACCAGCCCTCGAGTCAGATATACCATATGTTCGATTCACTGTTGCTGCTTGCCAATGGTCAGGTAATGATACAGTAATGAATCTAGCGTTGGGATCAGGGGTCTAGACTCTCACCCCAACACCACCCCTCACACACAGGTAATGATACAGTAATGGATCTAGCGTTGGGGACAGGGGTCAAGACTCTCATCCTCGCGCAAACACACACACACACACATACACATATTTCTGTCTGAGATAAACAAATCACTATAAAAACGGGATGAGAGCGTGTTTTTTTCTCAAAAAATTCAGTGTCACATAAGAAGCCAGATCGCCCATATTGATTCAAAATGTTTGATAGGAAGAACTGATGTTAAAAATCGGGAAGAAAGTGTCTGGTAAGGAAAAACGGTCGTGACGTGTTTATGTCTCCGTGACGACTTATTTTTTTCAATATTTTCTTAACACCCGTGACTTGTCCTATTATTATGATAAATGTTTATGCTCCCCGAAATTTTCGGAGGAGCATATAGTCGCCGCTTTGGCCAGTCCGTCCGTCCGTCCTCCGTCCGTCCGTCACACTTTTGTCCGGAGCATGATTTGAAAAAAACTGATGGGACTATAATGGAACTTCACACAAGGATAGAGGTGCAATGAGAGGAAATACAGCGTGCAAGAAGCGTTACTCTGCCTTCAATCATTTTAGAGTTATTGGCCTTTGCAGTTTTATACTTAGAATTTTTATCCGGAGCATTACTTCAAAACTACTGTTGAAACTTCAATGAAACTTCACACAATTATAAAGGGCAATGCGATAAAGTGCAGAGTGCAATAACTGTAACTCAGTGCAGAGTGCAAGAACTGTAACTCTGTCATCATTCAAATTAGTGTTATTGCCCTTTGTACGTTTATATTTGGGATTCTTGTCCGCAGCATAACTTCAAAACTACTGATGGAATTATAACGAAACTTCTCACAATAATAGAAGGCAATAAGAGGAAGTGCCAAGAACCGTAACTCTGTTATCATTCAAATTAGAGTTATTGCCCTTCGTAATTTTATACTTAGAATATTTGTCCAGAGCATAACTTCAAAACTACGGATGGGACTGCAATAAAACTTTATACAATGATAGAGGACAATGACCAAAATTGCAGGTTGTAAGAACCTTAACTCTGTCTTCGTTGACCTAGGAGTTATTGCCCCTCGTAATTTTATACTTAGAATCTTTGTCTTGAGCATAACTTCAAAACTACGTATAGGACAGCAATGAAACTTCACTAAATTATAGAGGGCAATGTGAGGAAGTGCAGAGTGCATAAACTCTAACTCTGTCTTTATTCTAATTAAAGTTATTGCCCTCTGTAATTTTATACTTGGAATTAGTGATAGGGGTATAACTTCAAAACTACTGATGGAACTACAATGGAACTTTAAACAATGATAGAGGGCAATAAGAGAAATAGCAGAGTGTAAGAACCGTTACTCTGGTTTCATTTAAATTAGAGTTATTGCCCTATGTAGTTTTCTACTCAGAATGTTTGTCCAGAGCATATCTGCAAAACTATTGATGGGACTTCATTGGAACTTCAAACAATGATGGAGGGCAATGAAATTAAGTGCAGAGTGCAAGAAACATGACTCTGACATCCTTTAACTTTGAGTTGTTGCCCTCTGTAATTTTACACTTGGAATTTTTGTCCGGAGCATAACTTTAAAACTACTGATCGGACTGCAGATTGAAAACTGCTGGGTGATACAAGGCACTATGATAAGTTGAGGATACATTTCGGGGAGCATCCATCAGTTCTACCGATTTTCTTGTTGTTTCCCGTTCCTACCCAGATATATGCTATTTTCTCTCGGCAGCTAATTATCACGTGCGTAACCCTTTGCTTGTTGTTAATTGAAATAGCGTGACGGAAAACATGCTATTGGTTGGTGTATTCAAAGAATAACATACCATCTCAAAGGTGCACGTAAGATGTGTCTTGCCTTGTTTCTTATTAACATTGTAATTCTTGAACGATATATTTCGTGTTTTTGGTTGGACTGTTTTTCTGTGAAAGATACTTTTCCTGTTCGACTTGTATACATACGTTTTCACGTATTATCTCTTACATTTACTGACCTAGCTAAAACATATTTAGTCATGAGCTTCTTATAGTTGTATCAAAGTGGCTACATAATTAGTATGGAACCCACATATTAATACCCGTTAAGTTTCACATCGAATTTAACGTGTAATCTGTGTTACACGTCTATATCTCTTATATTTCTTGTCCTAGCTCAACCAAATTTGGGCATGGGTGTCCTTATACTATCCTCTAGAGAGTTGCATAAGTAATATTGTCTTCTCTTTGTATTCTGCGCTTCCATGGAACCAACATTATGATGGCCCGTAACATGTGCAATAAACACAGATAAAGGTGTGCTTGTTAGCTGTTGCATATATCTACATGTATATATATATTACATTATTTGTCTTAGATAAAACAAAGGTGGGATTCCTTATACATCAATCATTATCTAGATTTGTACATTAATTAGTAAATTAGGCTCTCGTGAAAAATGGGCTGCTAAGACGCCCATAGAGCCCAACGTCACATATCCTATGAAATGTGCAGTAATGTTGGTTAAGGTAAACATCCATTTTTGGTGTTACCGACCATATATTTTACGATTCGTATTCATAGCTCAACCATACTCAGACATGGGCTCCCCTCAAACCCAATCCTCGCCCCTTCACCACACACGCACCCATACACAATCAACTTAACTGTTAAAGTAATGGTGTACTCGTTTGCCTCAAAATAACATTAATTCCCATCACCACCCCCACCACCACTCCCTCTGAAAATAACTCATTGGTGATAAAGAGAGTGTGAGGTGTACTATCAACCTTTTTTGGTGTGCATTGGGAAAGTGGGCCCAATTTATTTTATTTTATTATTTTTTAAATGTTTCTGTGTTACAACACATAATGCCACCCCGCACTTTTCTACAATAGTTTTCCAACCTGTAAATGATGCGCTGGTATTATATGTAAAATCGTACAGTTGTGTTTGCCAATTTGTAACGTTTTTCAGGTTGCATATTTTGGTGGAGCTCATTCCGACCCTTTGAACCACTTTGCGAACCTTGGACATCCGTGTGAAAGGAACTTCAATCCGGCTGATTTCTTTCGTGAGTGTACCCATATCCCCCCGTCGTTTTGGTGTCAAAACACGCAAGTGACGGCATGATCTCTATTTGTAGTAGTGACAGCATGACCTCCTTTTTTTGGTAGAGCAACATATTTATTGTCGAAATATACCCACATCTATGTTCATTTAATTATCTTATGATGTTTGGGAGTAAAATAAATCAGACATGAAAATAACATGACCTTAACCCGTGACTTTGACCATACAACATACTTCTGAATAAGTACACGACACACCATATCTTGATATCATGTTACACCCAATTGTCCGAAGCGGTTTAAAAGTCAGCAACTGAGCACAAAAGGATCGCATGACCTTGCCCCTTGCCCTGCGACCCTGAGCATACAATCCCCAGTCTGCTAAGTTAGCATACACATATAGTTTCATTCCGATATCCCAAGTACTTTGCTCGTGAATTATGGACAGGGTTCAAAACTTGCTTGACATTAATTTTGTTCCGTGATCTTGAAGCTGCAACACCAAATTTGGAATGCGGCACACGTCTTGGTATGATACATACAAACATCAAGTGAAATTTCACTTGCTTGACAACACAAAAAGTGCATGTCTTTGACCCTTGACATCGAAAATACATTAATTTACCAACTTTGGTACGCGACACACCGTCTAGTGATGACATACACACACTTCAAGCTTCCAAGTTACCAGTACATTCCCACAGGCACCCCTACAGGAGAGAGAGAGAAGCGGGATAGAGAGAAGAAGAAATAGTGTTGTAGTATATGTATATGTATATATAAATACAAGCTAATTTCCCACTCATTTTGTTTCGGATTCTTTTTGTACCACTTTAATGGTCCGTGCGTAAATGTCACTCAGCGTTTGGATCAGGTATACATCTTTCTTTGTTTTTGCAACATTGGTTTACCAAAATATGCTCTGCTGACTTGGAAATCCATCAACAATTACAAAACATCCCAGACAAGAAAGAGGTCTGAACAAAAAAGACAATGTTTACGAATATTGACTCACGCGACAGTTACGGAGTGCATTGAATCTAATTTAAATTTCTCGTTGTTCTCGTAGTTTGTTTACATTTACAGGTCAAGGTCATATTTTATAAATTGTAACGAAATAAAATAATATTGATATGAAAATGTTGTAAGATATTTATTTAACATTCAGCTTTTATGAACATTTATAGTTAATGCACAAAACATTCTTCGTAAAAGCATAGCTGTATTTATAGCATGCGTATAAGCGAAGCAGGTCAATGCACACCGCAACTGTTGCGAGAGTGTCGCGGTCAAAGTTGAACAGCACATTAACGAAAGTTATTGCTTGTTTACATGTATAACAACCGCTTATTTCACTTAATCAGGGCAATACAATGTAACGCATGCGTCAATTTTGCTCATTGTCAAGCTCTTTCAAGATCTAATTGAAACAAACATTCAAACTGTTTGGGGACATATCAATGTAAATAAGAGAGTCTACTGAGAAAACAAGCTGAAATTGTTTTATTTACATTATCAAGGACAATAACTCTAATTAATGTGTTGTTTTGCCAATTGTCGAACGTCTGCATAACCTTCGAAACACATTTGGTAAAATCCAAAGCAGTTTACTAAAGTTATGACAAAACAAGCTTTGCTCATTTTGCCAAATAAAAAAGAAATGAAAAACTGTTTCACACATGAGTGATTTTTTTTATCTAAACAGATGTATTTAATCAAATGTGTTGAACATCCGTTTGAGAATGTATTGAAGAATACTTTTAAATCAATATTGGTTAACATTTGAAACCGTTTATTAAGATTTTCCTGTGCATTCACATGATGAAGTTTGCAAATGTTTCAATAATACTACATTAACTCTCTAATGCTAGTCTCATCCGCTCATTAATTGAAACAAACCTACAACTCAAATTTGGTAAAATAAACCACTAAAATTATCACGTTTGAATGAGCTGACGACGCACACCACCGCACAGGCTCGCGGCCAGTAAAGCTTACACATGGTTTTAATGTATTACGTAGAAAACTTCCAAACCATTATGTTTACATATTCAACCATGCATTAAGAACCGGTATTTTGATACCGTACACTAATTTTAAACATACAATGCCAGTTCAAAATGATTTAAAATGCTAATGGATATGTAAAAGACAAAGAGTACTGTATTGTTACCATTTGCATACATTCTATATTTCAGTGGAACTTCTGAAGTCGGAAAAACAAATCGTTGATGACATTGTAGCGGCCTATAATCACAATAATCCACTGAAGTAAGCCATGTATACATACACTGTATACACTTATTGACTTTGATACGTGCATTTATTTACCTGGCTCAGTGTGATTGGACCAATCGGTGCAATGTCATTTTGGGCTCGATCAGTGTTTTGCCAGTTGAGACAAACAATTGCAGTATTGTTTTGTTTTTGTTTTCGTGAATTGCGTACCGGAATGTAAATTGTGCTGTCATTCATATATATAAGATATAACTTTTTCATACCGGAATATAAACTTTGCTGAATATAATCATTGTTTGATATTTATTTGCATACCGGAATTGAATTTTTGCTTACATACATAACATTTATAATCTTTGATAACCGGAATATTAACGTTGCTCACCTTATAACTCTTTGCCGATTATAAAACTTTGCCTATTATAACAACGTTGCTTGACGGACTACACAATATAAACGTTGATGAATAAAAACTTTGCTTAATATAAACTCTGCTAACCTGACTAAACACGTATCATCAATCCCTGTCTTTGTGGCTTTAAAATAGCCAGTAGCCGTTGCTACTAGTGGGCTGAGATAGGGGTGGTGTTGCAAATTATATTACCTCTCATGAACAGACTAAAAACAAGCGATTCTCTCTTGGTTGTGTTTGTTGCTTTTACTCTTGATTGTGTTTGTTGCTTTTACTCTTGATTGTGTTTGTTGCTTTTACTCTTGATTGTGTTTGTTGCTTTTACTCTTGATTGTGTTTGTTGCTTTTACTCTTGATTGTGTTTGTTGCTTTTACTCTTGGTTGTGTTTGTTGCTTTTACTCTTGATTGTGTTTGTTGCTTTTACTCTTGATTGTGTTTGTTGCTTTTACTCTTGATTATGTTTGTTGCTTTTACTCTTGATTGTGTTAGTTTGCTTTTACTCTTGATTGTGTTTGTTGCTTTTACTCTTGATTGTGTTTGTTGCTTTTACTCTTGATTGTGTTTGTTGCTTTTACTCTTGATTGTGTTTGTTGCTTTTACGAGAGATTCCATTTCTGTATGTATTGACATTCACCTTAGTGTTTGATAAGTGCTGTGTGGTGGTTGCAAAACGTCGCCCGACTACAAATCAGTGGTGTTATTACTTACTGGTCTATGGGATCATCAAGCCCAATCCTTGTGGCTTTAAAGCATAATACCGCTTAAGTCGGAATCTTTAATATACATTAAATCCACGAGTATAACAGCTGCAGTATGTTTTATTATTACTGACGATTGTTTGTTTGTCGAACAGTTTATACGTGTATGCAACTGAACATTTTGAATCATCGAAATGGTTAATGAGGGAGTGACATATGGAAAGGGGTAAAACTGATTTTAAAACAATACATCAAACATTTGGAAGTCGGAACAAAATAAGTTTAGTCCGTTGTCATCCCAGGCTAATTATATAGACGGGTTTTCAGGTATAAAGAAAATGGACACGTATCTAGTAGCTCTACGACCTTACAAATGAAGCAGTTGAATGGTTTCGACGATATGTCTCAAGATAAAGATAGCGGCCTCTCAAGAACTTCTTCCACTCAGTCAATTATCACAAGACGATGTAAGTAGACAACTTGAAAGCATTGCCCATTTATAGTATATGTTCTTATGTAAGACTAAACGAAATACGATATATCCATGGTTAAGCTATGGCCATTTAACGACTAAATAAGAAATGTGTCCATTTGTAAGATGTACAAGTTTAAAGACTAAACGAGATACGATATGTCCATGTGTAAGCTATGGCCATTTAAAGACTAAAAAGAAATGTGTCCATTTGTAAGATATGCCAGTTTAAAGACTAAACGAGATATCCATTTGTAAGCTATGGCCATTTAAAGACTAAAAAAGAAATGTGTCCATTTGTAAGATATGCCAGTTTAAAGACTAAACGAGATACGATAAGTCTATTTGTAAGATATGGCCATTTGTAAGCCATGTTTACTTAAAGACTAAAAGAGAATAACGCCCATGTGTAACCTTTACTTATTTACCAATAACAAGATATCGGTTACTTATTTACCAATAACAAGATATCGGTTACTTATTTACCAATAACAAGCTATCGGTTACTTATTTACCAACAACAAGATATCGGTTACTTATTTACCAACAACAATATATCGGTTACTTATTTACCAATAACAATATATCGGTTACTTATTTACCAATACCAAGCTATCGGTTAAGACCGTCATAGTTAATCCCTACGGCTGTACTAACTCTGTCGTTGCAATGGTAATCCTGCTCAGTGTGAGAGTAACCGCAGGTTCAGACATTTGGTTTATATGCCTGAACGATTAGCTAATGGTAAGCTCTACCACCTGAGGGATTATGACTGACTGAACTCATCCATGCTAATTGAACAGTATTACAGTATTTACCAGTATCCATAACAATATATAATACAACTCGAGTCTGCAATTGTTAAGGCTGGACAATTCGAAGATGTATTTTGTTTCTCTTATAGCGGTATTTCTAGCGATAACTGGGTGCTAATGTGCAACCTCTCCTTGAAATAATTGATAAATAATGAAACTATGAGAACCTGAATTCAATTGTTACTATCTTATTTACAGATTCGACAGGCGCGATAGTGACTTTTGACGACTTTGACCATGATGCTATAAATAGCTCCGCGAGACGAAGATGGCCGACAAGTTTCACAACGCAGTTCAAGATGCTGACGTGGAGAAGCTTCAAGCAATCACGTGGCAGGATATTACATATGTATGACGTCATACAATTCTCAGTTATGGCGGGTGTTGCTGGGATCTTATTTTTCCAGATTCCAAAAACAGCTGACGTGTTTAGAGATAGAATGGGTTTGGTAAGCTTTTGTTTGGTGTGATTATTTCAAATCAGAGTGTTTGGGTTTTGCAGTTAAATGATAGAGGATAAAAGTAAAAGGGCATTTAAATGATAATTAAAATGACATTGCATATGAAGAAATACATTTTTCGTTTAATTTTCAAGTACATTTCTTAGATAAATGTGTTAGCCTTCCATTAACAATAAGTTGCGTTTAGCTACTTAAATAGTGTTTTCTACTTATCAGTTGCTAATCATACTCAAGCCGAATTAGCATACGGGCGATGTCTTTAGACAACATCTCGCGAGAGGTCTGGATATTCGAGACGAAAACCGTATCTGATACTTAAAACTGAGATTGATTTATTTAAACTATTTCCTTATATTTTCATGTTTTACAATTTCACTGTTTTACAGCTGTTCTTTTGTGTAACGTTCTGGACGTTCGATTCATCTCTGTAAATGCCATACTAGCATGTAAGTTACTGGTGCGTATTTCCACCCTTACTCCTACTCACCTCAGTCCTTCAGTTGTTCACGACTTGTGTCTTTATTCAGGGAATTCTTACGTCACTGCTTTAATAGAGAATGTTTCTCTTCTCTTCGAGAACACGTGCGTTTGAGAAGATAGAATTCTTCAAATGTGATCCTTCATCATTATTGCAGAGTCGGTTTGTAACTGACGGACGCTTCCGACGATATCCGAAGCGTAAAGAATCTCTTCGAGAAACACGTGCGTTTGAGAAGATAGAAATTAATTCTTCAAATGTCACACGTTCATCATTATTGCAGTAACGGTTTTTATTTGACGGAAACTTCCGACGATATCAGAGGTGTAAATTAGTGCTCGGCTTAGTCATGAACACACACATCTTTTTAAATTTGGTGATGGATGTGGGTTCAATGTGGCCGATCTTTAGCCGACGGATTTAACGTTATTTGTGAGCGGAGTTGTCGTTTCTTGGCATCCAAAGTATGTAGGAATCTGCTAGGAGGTAGTGAGTTTATAATCCTCACCATTTCTATGCAAATAAACACTTCAAATACTAGTAATAAATGGATGTACTAAATACACGTATCACGTTTCAATTTAAAAATAGTTCCAGGAGAGCGCGGAGTAATAACCAAGGAGCGAGCAGCCGGAGCGTATCGACTGTCGGCCTACTATCTTGCCAAGACTGCTAGTGAGCTGCCCCTGGTGTTGATCATGCCCACACTGTTCTATACCTTCGTGTACTGGATGGCTGGTTTAAGTGACGTGGGGGTGTTCTTCGCCACGTGGGCAATACAAATGCTGAACGTATTTAGTGCACAGGTAATACCCTATACAAATATAAAACTAGAACCAATTCGACGGCGCATAATCACAAATACTTTTCTTGACACAGATCAGATCCCTTTAACCCTGTATCCATTTTACATGTAATTGTTTTGATCGTTCTTTGATACTCAGATCAGGAAAATAGTACTATATAGTATTTTCTTTATATATATGTATGACACTGTAAATGAAAAAAAAAGTTTAGGGTAATTGTGTATTTGAACTTGTGACCCCTATTCTAGAGTCCCAAGGTGACACTGGAGCAAATTATACTGATATTTCCAACATCATTGCATTTTACTAAGAAAGAAAAATAGATATTTGACCGAATTTATCTCTATCCCCTCACCCCTGCCCCCAAACACACACAGACGCACGCACGCACGCACATACACACACACAGTCCCACTCCCACCTCAGCACACCTTTAAGGTGGAAACACTAAA
>JAWPHD010025472.1:0-16168 GCA_037043455.1 Cyrtodaria siliqua
ATAATGTACATATTCTTTACGTAATACCTTTATAAATAATAACCATTTGGACACTCAGATCGCAGAAAGAGCAACGTTATCTCTATTTTTTCTATTTACCCGTAAACGAATTACGTCCCTTGGACATAAAATGTCAACGAGTATCATTTTGCGTGCCATAGAGTGCCAGTGGCATTTCTGACGTGGTCATCTCTGTTGAAAGTACGTATACAAATGAAAAACTTACGGTGAAACTCATTGTTGCCGTGTCATGGCTTGTACATGCAACTTTTGGGCTCACTTGGTAAGAGATTAACGTTGTGTCTTGATACAGGTTTGCTGCAATAATCATAACAAGTATCATAGTAACAACCATTACAACACGCCAGATAATAATGTACATATTCTTTACGTAATACCTTTATAAATAATAACCATTTGGACACTCAGATCGCAGAAAGAGCAACGTTATCTCTATTTTTTCTATTTACCCGTAAACGAATTATGTCCCTTGGACATAAAATGTCAACGAGTATCATTTTGCGTTCCATAGAGTGCCAGTGGCATTTCTGACGTGGTCATCTCTGTTGAAAGTACGTATACAAATGAAAAACTTACGGTGAAACTCATTGTTGCCGTGTCATGGCTTGTACATGCAACTTCTGGGCTCACTTGGTAAGAGATTAACGTTGTGTCTTGATACAGGTTTGCTGCAATAATCATAACAAGTATCATAGTAACAACCATTACAACACGCCAGATAATAATGTACATATTCTTTACGTAATACCTTTATAAATAATAACCATTTGGACACTCAGATCGCAGAAAGAGCAACGTTATCTCTATTTTTTCTATTTACCCGTAAACGAATTACGTCCCTTGGACATAAAATGTCAACGAGTATCATTTTGCGTGCCATAGTGTGCCAGTGGCATTTCTGACGTGGTCATCTCTGTTGAAAGTACGTATACAAATGAAAAACTTACGGTGAAACTCATTGTTGCCGTGTCATGGCTTGTACATGCAACTTTTGGGCTCACTTGGTAAGAGATTAACGTTGTGTCTTGATACAGGTTTGCTGCAATAATCATAACAAGTATCATAGTAACAACCATTACAACACGCCAGATAATAATGTACATATTCTTTACGTAATACCTTTATAAATAATAACCATTTGGACACTCAGATCGCAGAAAGAGCAACGTTATCTCTATTTTTTCTATTTACCCGTAAACGAATTATGTCCCTTGGACATAAAATGTCAACGAGTATCATTTTGCGTTCCATAGAGTGCCAGTGGCATTTCTGACGTGGTCATCTCTGTTGAAAGTACGTATACAAATGAAAAACTTACGGTGAAACTCATTGTTGCCGTGTCATGGCTTGTACATGCAACTTCTGGGCTCACTTGGTAAGAGATTAACGTTGTGTCTTGATACAGGTTTGCTGCAATAATCATAACAAGTATCATAGTAACAACCATTACAACACGCCAGATAATAATGTACATATTCTATACGTAATACCTTTATAAATAATAACCATTTGGACACTCAGATCGCAGAAAGAGCAACGTTATCTCTATTTTTTCTATTTACCCGTAAACGAATTACGTCCCTTGGACATAAAATGTCAACGAGTATCTTTTTGCGTGCCATAGAGTGCCAGTGGCATTTCTGACGTGGTCATCTCTGTTGAAAGTACGTATACAAATGAAAAACTTACGGTGAAACTCATTGTTGCCGTGTCATGGCTTGTACATGCAACTTCTGGGCTCACTTGGTAAGAGATTAACGTTGTGTCTTGATACAGGTTTGCTGCAATAATCATAACAATTATCATAGTAACAACCATTACAACACGCCAGATAATAATGTACATATTCTTTACGTAATACCTTTATAAATAATAACCATTTGGACACTCAGATCGCTGAAAGAGCAACGTTATCTCTATTTTTTTCTATTTACCCGTAAACGAATTACGTCCCTTGGACATAAAATGTCAACGAGTATCATTTTGCGTGCCATAGAGTGCCAGTGGCATTTCTGACGTGGTCATCTCTGTTGAAAGTACGTATACAAATGAAAAACTTACGGTGAAACTCATTGTTGCCGTGTCATGGCTTGCACATGCAACTTCTGGGCTCACTTGGTAAGAGATTAACGTTGTGTCTTGATACAGGTTTGCTGCAATAATCATAACAATTATCATAGTAACAACCATTACAACACGCCAGATAATAATGTACATATTCTATACGTAATACCTTTATAAATAATAACCATTTGGACACTCAGATCGCAAAAAGAGCAACGTTATCTCTATTTTTTCTATTTACCCGTAAACGAATTACGTCCCTTGGACATAAAATGTCAACGAGTATCATTTTGCGTGCCATAGAGTGCCAGTGGCATTTCTGACGTTGTCATCTCTGTTGGAAGTACGTATACAAATGAAAAACTTACGGTGAAACTCATTGTTGCCGTGTCATGGCTTGTACATGCAACTTCTGGGCTCACTTGGTAAGAGATTAACGTTGTGTCTTGATACAGGTTTGCTGCAATAATCATAACAAGTATCATAGTAACAACCATTACAACACGCCAGATAATAATGTACATATTCTTTACGTAATACCTTTATAAATAATAACCATTTGGACACTCAGATCGCAGAAAGAGCAACGTTATCTCTATTTTTTCTATTTACCCGTAAACGAATTATGTCCCTTGGACATAAAATGTCAACGAGTATCATTTTGCGTTCCATAGAGTGCCAGTGGCATTTCTGACGTGGTCATCTCTGTTGAAAGTACGTATACAAATGAAAAACTTACGGTGAAACTCATTGTTGCCGTGTCATGGCTTGTACATGCAACTTCTGGGCTCACTTGGTAAGAGATTAACGTTGTGTCTTGATACAGGTTTGCTGCAATAATCATAACAAGTATCATAGTAACAACCATTACAACACGCCAGATAATAATGTACATATTCTTTACGTAATACCTTTATAAATAATAACCATTTGGACACTCAGATCGCAGAAAGAGCAACGTTATCTCTATTTTTTCTATTTACCCGTAAACGAATTACGTCCCTTGGACATAAAATGTCAACGAGTATCATTTTGCGTGCCATAGTGTGCCAGTGGCATTTCTGACGTGGTCATCTCTGTTGAAAGTACGTATACAAATGAAAAACTTACGGTGAAACTCATTGTTGCCGTGTCATGGCTTGTACATGCAACTTCTGGGCTCACTTGGTAAGAGATTAACGTTGTGTCTTGATACAGGTTTGCTGCAATAATCATAACAAGTATCATAGTAACAACCATTACAACACGCCAGATAATAATGTACATATTCTATACGTAATACCTTTATAAATAATAACCATTTGGACACTCAGAATGCAGAAAGAGCAACGTTATCTCTATTTTTTCTATTTACCCGTAAACGAATTACGTCCCTTGGACATAAAATGTCAACGAGTATCATTTTGCGTGCCATAGAGTGCCAGTGGCATTTCTGACGTGGTCATCTCTGTTGAAAGTACGTATACAAATGAAAAACTTACGGTGAAACTCATTGTTGCCGTGTCATGGCTTGTACATGCAACTTCTGGGCTCACTTGGTAAGAGATTAACGTTGTGTCTTGATACAGGTTTGCTGCAATAATCATAACAAGTATCATAGTAACAACCATTACAACACGCCAGATAATAATGTACATATTCTTTACGTAATACCTTTATAAATAATAACCATTTGGACACTCAGATCGCAGAAAGAGCAACGTTATCTCTATTTTTTCTATTTACCCGTAAACGAATTACGTCCCTTGGACATAAAATGTCAACGAGTATCATTTTGCGTGCCATAGAGTGCCAGTGGCATTTCTGACGTGGTCATCTCTGTTGAAAGTACGTATACAAATGAAAAACTTACGGTGAAACTCATTGTTGCCGTGTCATGGCTTGTACATGCAACTTTTGGGCTCACTTGGTAAGAGATTAACGTTGTGTCTTGATACAGGTTTGCTGCAATAATCATAACAAGTATCATAGTAACAACCATTACAACACGCCAGATAATAATGTACATATTCTTTACGTAATACCTTTATAAATAATAACCATTTGGACACTCAGATCGCAGAAAGAGCAACGTTATCTCTATTTTTTCTATTTACCCGTAAACGAATTATGTCCCTTGGACATAAAATGTCAACGAGTATCATTTTGCGTTCCATAGAGTGCCAGTGGCATTTCTGACGTGGTCATCTCTGTTGAAAGTACGTATACAAATGAAAAACTTACGGTGAAACTCATTGTTGCCGTGTCATGGCTTGTACATGCAACTTCTGGGCTCACTTGGTAAGAGATTAACGTTGTGTCTTGATACAGGTTTGCTGCAATAATCATAACAAGTATCATAGTAACAACCATTACAACACGCCAGATAATAATGTACATATTCTTTACGTAATACCTTTATAAATAATAACCATTTGGACACTCAGATCGCAGAAAGAGCAACGTTATCTCTATTTTTTCTATTTACCCGTAAACGAATTACGTCCCTTGGACATAAAATGTCAACGAGTATCATTTTGCGTGCCATAGTGTGCCAGTGGCATTTCTGACGTGGTCATCTCTGTTGAAAGTACGTATACAAATGAAAAACTTACGGTGAAACTCATTGTTGCCGTGTCATGGCTTGTACATGCAACTTCTGGGCTCACTTGGTAAGAGATTAACGTTGTGTCTTGATACAGGTTTGCTGCAATAATCATAACAAGTATCATAGTAACAACCATTACAACACGCCAGATAATAATGTACATATTCTATACGTAATACCTTTATAAATAATAACCATTTGGACACTCAGATCGCAGAAAGAGCAACGTTATCTCTATTTTTTCTATTTACCCGTAAACGAATTACGTCCCTTGGACATAAAATGTCAACGAGTATCATTTTGCGTGCCATAGAGTGCCAGTGGCATTTCTGACGTGGTCATCTCTGTTGAAAGTACGTATACAAATGAAAAACTTACGGTGAAACTCATTGTTGCCGTGTCATGGCTTGTACATGCAACTTCTGGGCTCACTTGGTAAGAGATTAACGTTGTGTCTTGATACAGGTTTGCTGCAATAATCATAACAAGTATCATAGTAACAACCATTACAACACGCCAGATAATAATGTACATATTCTTTACGTAATACCTTTATAAATAATAACCATTTGGACACTCAGATCGCAGAAAGAGCAACGTTATCTCTATTTTTTCTATTTACCCGTAAACGAATTACGTCCCTTGGACATAAAATGTCAACGAGTATCATTTTGCGTGCCATAGAGTGCCAGTGGCATTTCTGACGTGGTCATCTCTGTTGAAAGTACGTATACAAATGAAAAACTTACGGTGAAACTCATTGTTGCCGTGTCATGGCTTGTACATGCAACTTTTGGGCTCACTTGGTAAGAGATTAACGTTGTGTCTTGATACAGGTTTGCTGCAATAATCATAACAAGTATCATAGTAACAACCATTACAACACGCCAGATAATAATGTACATATTCTTTACGTAATACCTTTACAAATAATAACCATTTGGACACTCAGATCGCAGAAAGAGCAACGTTATCTTTATTTTTTCTATTTACCCGTAAACGAATGACGTCCCTTGGACATAAAATGTCAACGAGTATCATTTTGCGTGCCATAAAGTGCCAGTGGCATTTCTGACGTGGTCATCTCTGTTGAAAGTACGTATACAAATGAAAAACTTACGGTGAAACTCATTGTTGCCGTGTCATGGCTTGTACATGCAACTTCTGGGCTCACTTGGTAAGAGATTAACGTTGTGTCTTGATACAGGTTTGCTGCAATAATCATAACAAGTATCATAGTAACAACCATTACAACACGCCAGATAATAATGTACATATTCTTTACGTAATACCTTTATAAATAATAACCATTTGGACACTCAGATCGCAGAAAGAGCAACGTTATCTCTATTTTTTCTATTTACCCGTAAACGAATTACGTCCCTTGGACATAAAATGTCAACGAGTATCATTTTGCGTGCCATAGAGTGCCAGTGGCATTTCTGACGTGGTCATCTCTGTTGAAAGTACGTATACAAATGAAAAACTTACGGTGAAACTCATTGTTGCCGTGTCATGGCTTGTACATGCAACTTCTGGGCTCACTTGGTAAGAGATTAACGTTGTGTATTGATACAGGTTTGCTGCAATAATCATAACAAGTATCATAGTAACAACCATTACAACACGCCAGATAATAATGTACATATTCTATACGTAATACCTTTATAAATAATAACCATTTGGACACTCAGATCGCAGAAAGAGCAACGTTATCTCTATTTTTTCTATTTACCCGTAAACGAATTACGTCCCTTGGACATAAAATGTCAACGAGTATCATTTTGCGTGCCATAGAGTGCCAGTGGCATTTCTGACGTGGTCATCTCTGTTGAAAGTACGTATACAAATGAAAAACTTACGGTGAAACTCATTGTTGCCGTGTCATGGCTTGTATATGCAACTTCTGGGCTCACTTGGTAAGAGATTAACGTTGTGTCTTGATACAGGTTTGCTGCAATAATCATAACAAGTATCATGTTAACAACCATTACAACACGCCAGATAATAATGTACATATTCTATACGTAATACCTTTATAAATAATAACCATTTGGACACTCAGATCGCAGAAAGAGCAACGTTATCTCTATTTTTTCTATTTACCCGTAAACGAATTACGTCCCTTGAACATAAAATGTCAACGAGTATCATTTTGCGTGCCATAGAGTGCCAGTGGCATTTCTGACGTGGTCATCTCTGTTGAAAGTACGTATACAAATGAAAAACTTACGGTGAAACTCATTGTTGCCGTGTCATGGCTTGTACATGCAACTTCTGGGCTCACTTGGTAAGAGATTAACGTTGTGTCTTGATACAGGTTTGCTGCAATAATCATAACAAGTATCATAGTAGCAACCATTACAACACGCCAGATAATAATGTACATATTCTTTACGTAATACCTTTATAAATAATAACCATTTGGACACTCAGATCGCAGAAAGAGCAACGTTATCTCTATTTTTTCTATTTACCCGTAAACGAATTACGTCCCTTGGACATAAAATGTCAACGAGTATCATTTTGCGTGCCATAGAGTGCCAGTGGCATTTCTGACGTGGTCATCTCTGTTGAAAGTACGTATACAAATGAAAAACTTACGGTGAAACTCATTGTTGCCGTGTCATGGCTTGTACATGCAACTTCTGGGCTCACTTGGTAAGAGATTAACGTTGTGTCTTGATACAGGTTTGCTGCAATAATCATAACAAGTATCATAGTAACAACCATTACAACACGCCAGATAATAATGTACATATTCTATACGTAATACCTTTATAAATAATAACCATTTGGACACTCAGATCGCAGAAAGAGCAACGTTATCTCTATTTTTTCTATTTACCCGTAAACGAATTACGTCCCTTGGACATACAATATCAACGAGTATCATTTTGCGTGCCATAGAGTGCCAGTGGCATTTCTGACGTGGTCATCTCTGTTGAAAGTACGTATACAAATGAAAAACTTACGGTGAAACTCATTGTTGCCGTGTCATGGCTTGTACATGCAACTTCTGGGCTCACTTGGTAAGAGATTAACGTTGTGTCTTGATACAGGTTTGCTGCAATAATCATAACAAGTATCATAGTAACAACCATTACAACACGCCAGATAATAATGTACATATTCTATACGTAATACCTTTATAAATAATAACCATTTGGACACTCAGATCGCAGAAAGAGCAACGTTATCTCTATTTTTTCTATTACCCGTAAACGAATTACGTCCCTTGGACATAAAATGTCAACGAGTATCATTTTGCGTGCCATAGAGTGCCAGTGACATTTCTGACGTGGTCATCTCTGTTGAAAGTACGTATACAAATGAAAAACTTACGGTGAAACTAATTGTTGCCGTGTCATGGCTTGTACATCCAACTTCTGGGCTCACTTGGTAAGAGATTAACGTTGTGTCTTGATACAGGTTTGCCGCAATAATCAGAACAAGTATCATAGTAACAACCATTACAACACGCCAGATAATAATGTACATATTCTTTACGTAATACCTTTATAAATAATAACCATTTGGACACTCAGATCGCAGAAAGAGCAACGTTATCTCTATTTTTTCTATTTACCCGTAAACGAATTACGTCCCTTGTACATAAAATGTCAACGAGTATCATTTTGCGTGCCATAGAGTGCCAGTGGCATTTCTGACGTGGTCATCTCTGTTGAAAGTACGTATACAAATGAAAAACTTACGGTGAAACTCATTGTTGCCGTGTCATGGCTTGTACATGCAACTTCTGGGCTCACTTGGTAAGAGATTAACGTTGTGTCTTGATACAGGTTTGCTGCAATAATCATAACAAGTATCATAGTAACAACCATTACAACACGCCAGATAATAATGTACATATTCTTTACGTAATACCTTTATAAATAATAACCATTTGGACACTCAGATCGCAGAAAGAGCAACGTTATCTTTATTTTTTCTATTTACCCGTAAACGAATTACGTCCCTTGGACATAAAATGTCAACGAGTATCATTTTGCGTGCCATAGAGTGCCAGTGGCATTTCTGACGTGGTCATCTCTGTTGAAAGTACGTATACAAATGAAAAACTTACGGTGAAACTCATTGTTGCCGTGTCATGGCTTGTACATGCAACTTCTGGGCTCACTTGGTAAGAGATTAACGTTGTGTCTTGATACAGGTTTGCTGCAATAATCATAACAAGTATCATAGTAACAACCATAACAACACGCCAGATAATAATGTACATATTCTTTACGTAATACCTTTATAAATAATAACCATTTGGACACTCAGATCGCAGAAAGAGCAACGTTATCTCTATTTTTTCTATTTACCCTTAAACGAATTACGTCCCTTGGACATAAAATGTCAACGAGTATCATTTTGCGTGCCATAGAGTGCCAGTGGCATTTCTGACGTGGTCATCTCTGTTGAAAGTACGTATACAAATGAAAAACTTACGGTGAAATTCATTGTTGCCGTGTCATGGCTTGTACATGCAACTTCTGGGCTCACTTGGTAAGAGATTAACGTTGTGTCTTGATACAGGTTTGCTGCAATAATCATAACAAGTATCATAGTAACAACCATTACAACACGCCAGATAATAATGTACATATTCTATACGTAATACCTTTATAAATAATAACCATTTGGACACTCAGATCGCAGAAAGAGCAACGTTATCTCTATTTTTTCTATTTACCCGTAAACGAATTACGTCCCTTGGACATAAAATGTCAACGAGTATCATTTTGCGTGCCATAGAGTGCCAGTGGCATTTCTGACGTAGTCATCTCTGTTGAAAGTACGTATACAAATGAAAAACTTACGGTGAAACTCATTGTTGCCGTGTCATGGCTTGTACATGCAACTTCTGGGCTCACTTGGTAAGAGATTAACGTTGTGTCTTGATACAGGTTTGCTGCAATAATCATAACAAGTATCATAGTAACAACCATTACAACACGCCAGATAATAATGTACATATTCTATACGTAATACCTTTATAAATAATAACCATTTGGACACTCAGATCGCAGAAAGAGCAACGTTATCTCTATTTTTTCTATTTACCCGTAAACGAATTACGTCCCTTGGACATACAATATCAACGAGTATCATTTTGCGTGCCATAGAGTGCCAGTGGCATTTCTGACGTGGTCATCTCTGTTGAAAGTACGTATACAAATGAAAAACTTACGGTGAAACTCATTGTTGCCGTGTCATGGCTTGTACATGCAACTTCTGGGCTCACTTGGTAAGAGATTAACGTTGTGTCTTGATACAGGTTTGCTGCAATAATCATAACAAGTATCATAGTAACAACCATTACAACACGCCAGATAATAATGTACATATTCTATACGTAATACCTTTATAAATAATAACCATTTGGACACTCAGATCGCAGAAAGAGCAACGTTATCTCTATTTTTTCTATTACCCGTAAACGAATTACGTCCCTTGGACATAAAATGTCAACGAGTATCATTTTGCGTGCCATAGAGTGCCAGTGGCATTTCTGACGTGGTCATCTCTGTTGAAAGTACGTATACAAATGAAAAACTTACGGTGAAACTAATTGTTGCCGTGTCATGGCTTGTACATGCAACTTCTGGGCTCACTTGGTAAGAGATTAACGTTGTGTCTTGATACAGGTTTGCCGCAATAATCAGAACAAGTATCATAGTAACAACCATTACAACACGCCAGATAATAATGTACATATTCTTTACGTAATACCTTTATAAATAATAACCATTTGGACACTCAGATCGCAGAAAGAGCAACGTTATCTCTATTTTTTCTATTTACCCGTAAACGAATTACGTCCCTTGGACATAAAATGTCTACGAGTATCATTTTGCGTGCCATAGAGTGCCAGTGGCATTTCTGACGTGGTCATCTCTGTTGAAAGTACGTATACAAATGAAAAACTTACGGTGAAACTCATTGTTGCCGTGTCATGGCTTGTACATGCAACTTCTGGGCTCACTTGGTAAGAGATTAACGTTGTGTCTTGATACAGGTTTGCTGCAATAATCATAACAAGTATCATAGTAACAACCATTACAACACGCCAGATAATAATGTACATATTCTATACGTAATACTTTTATAAATAATAACCATTTGGACACTCAGATCGCAGAAAGAGCAACGTTATCTCTATTTTTTCTATTTACCCGTCAACGAATTACGTCCCTTGGACATACAATATCAACGAGTATCATTTTGCGTGCCATAGAGTGCCAGTGGCATTTCTGACGTGGTCATCTCTGTTGAAAGTACGTATACAAATGAAAAACTTACGGTGAAACTCATTGTTGCCGTGTCATGGCTTGTACATGCAACTTCTGGGCTCACTTGGTAAGAGATTAACGTTGTGTCTTGATACAGGTTTGCTGCAATAATCATAACAAGTATCATAGTAACAACCATAACAACACGCCAGATAATAATGTACATATTCTATACGTAATACCTTTATAAATAATAACCATTTGGACACTCAGATCGCAGAAAGAGCAACGTTATCTCTATTTTTTCTATTTACCCGTAAACGAATTACGTCCCTTGGACATAAAATGTCAACGAGTATCATTTTGCGTGCCATAGAGTGCCAGTGGCATTTCTGACGTGGTCATCTCTGTTGAAAGTACGTATACAAATGAAAAACTTACGGTGAAACTAATTGTTGCCGTGTCATGGCTTGTACATCCAACTTCTGGGCTCACTTGGTAAGAGATTAGCGTTGTGTCTTGATACAGGTTTGCCGCAATAATCATAACGAGTATCATTTTGCGTGCCATAGAGTGCCAGTGGCATTTCTGACGTGGTCATCTCTGTTGAAAGTACGTATACAAATGAAAAACTTACGGTGAAACTCATTGTTGCCGTGTCATGGCTTGTACATGCAACTTCTGGGCTCACTTGGTAAGAGATTAACGTTGTGTCTTGATACAGGTTTGCTGCAATAATCATAACAAGTATCATAGTAACAACCATTACAACACGTCAGATAATGATGTACATATTCTATACGTAATACCTTTATAAATAATAACCATTTGGACACTGAGATCGCAGAAAGAGCAACGTTATCTCTATTTTTTCTATTTACCCGTAAACGAATTACGTCCCTTGGACATAAAATGTCAACGAGTATCATTTTGCGTGCCATAGAGTGGCAGTGGCATTTCTGACGTGGTCATCTCTGTTGAAAGTACGTATACAAATGAAAAACTTACGGTGAAACTCATTGTTGCCGTGTCATGACTTGTACATGCAACTTCTGGGCTCACTTGGTAAGAGATTAACGTTGTGTCTTGATACAGGTTTGCTGCAATAATCATAACAAGTATCATAGTAACAACCATTACAACACGCCAGATAATAATGTACATATTCTATACGTAATACCTTTATAAATAATAACCATTTGGACACTCAGATCGCAGAAAGAGCAACGTTATCTCTATTTTTTCTATTTCCCGTAAACGAATTACGTCCCTTGGACATAAAATGTCAACGAGTATCATTTTGCGTGCCATAGAGTGCCAGTGGCATTTCTGACGTGGTCATCTCTGTTGAAAGTACGTATACAAATGAAAAACTTACGGTGAAACTCATTGTTGCCGTGTCATGGCTTGTACATGCAACTTCTGGGCTCACTTGGTAAGAGATTAACGTTGTGTCTTGATATAGGTTTGCTGCAATAATCATAACAAGTATCATAGTAACAACCATTACAACACGCCAGATAATAATGTACATATTCTTTACGTAATACCTTTATAAATAATAACCATTTGGACACTCAGATCGCAGAAAGAGCAACGTTATCTCTATTTTTTCTATTTACCCGTAAACGAATTACGTCCCTTGGACATAAAATGTCAACGAGTATCATTTTGCGTGCCATAGAGTGCCAGTGGCATTTCTGACGTGGTCATCTCTGTTGAAAGAACGTATACAAATGAAAAACTTACGGTGAAACTCATTGTTGCCTTGTCATGGCTTGTACATGCAACTTCTGGGCTCTCTTGGTAAGAGATTAACGTTGTGTCTTGATACAGGTTTGCTGCAATAATCATAACAAGTATCATAGTAACAACCATTACAACACGCCAGATAATAATGTACATAATCTATACGTAATACCTTTATAAATAATAACCATTTGGACACTCAGATCGCAGAAAGAGCAACGTTATCTCTATTTTGTCTATTTACCCGTAAACGAATTACGTCCCTTGGACATAAAATGTCAACGAGTATCATTTTGCGTGCCATAGAGTGCCAGTGGCATTTCTGACGTGGTCATCTCTGTTGAAAGTACGTATACAAATGAAAAACTTACGGTGAAACTCATTTTTGCCTTGTCATGACTTGTACATGCAACTTCTGGGCTCACTTGGTAAGAGATTAACGTTGTGTCTTGATACAGGTTTGCTGCAATAATCATAACAAGTATCATAGTAACAACCATTACAACACGCCAGATAATAATGTACATATTCTATACGTAATACCTTTATAAATAATAACCATTTGGACACTCAGATCGCAGAAAGAGCAACGTTATCTCTATTTTTTCTATTTACCCGTAAACGAATTACGTCCCTTGGACATAAAATGTCAACGAGTATCATTTTGCGTGCCATAGAGTGCCAGTGGCATTTCTGACGTGGTCATCTCTGTTGAAAGTACGTATACAAATGAAAAACTTACGGTGAAACTCATTGTTGCCGTGTCATGGCTTGCACATGCAACTTCTGGGCTCACTTGGTAAGAGATTAACGTTGTGTCTTGATACAGGTTTGCTGCAATAATCATAACAAGTATCATAGTTACAACCATTACAACACGCCAGATAATAATGTACATATTCGTTACGTAATACCTTTATAAATAATAACCTTTTGGACACTCAGATCGCAGAAACAGCAACGTTATCTCTATTTTTTATATTTACCCGTAAACGAATTACGTCCCTTGGACATAAAATGTCAACGAGTATCATTTTGCGTGCCATAGAATGCCAGTGGCATTTCTGACGTGGTCATCTCTGTTGAAAGTACGTATACAAATGAAAAACTTACGGTGAAACTCATTGTTGCCGTGTCATGGCTTGTACATGCAACTTCTGGGCTCACTTGGTAAGAGATTAACGTTGTGTCTTGATACAGGTTTGCTGCAATAATCATAACAAGTATCATAGTAACAACCATTACAACACGCCAGATAATAATGTACATATTCTATACGTAATACCTTTATAAATAATAACCATTTGGACACTCAGATCGCAGAAAGAGCAACGTTATCTCTATTTTTTCTATTTACCCGTAAACGAATTACGTCCCTTGACATAAAATGTCAACGAGTATCATTTTGCGTGCCATAGAGTGCCAGTGGCATTTCTGACGTGGTCATCTCTGTTGAAAGTACGTATACAAATGAAAAACTTACGGTGAAACTCATTGTTGCCGTGTCATGGCTTGTACATGCAACTTCTGGGCTCACTTGGTAAGAGATTAACGTTGTGTCTTGATACAGGTTTGCTGCAATAATCATAACAAGTATCATAGTAACAACCATTACAACACGCCAGATAATAATGTACATATTCTATACGTAATACCTTTATAAATAATAACCATTTGGACACTCAGATCGCTGAAAGAGCAACGTTATCTCTATTTTTTCTATTTACCCGTAAACGAATTACGTCCCTTGGACATAAAATGTCAACGAGTATCATTTTGCGTTCCATAGACTGCCAGTGGCATTTCTGACGTGGTCATCTCTGTTGAAAGTACGTATACAAATGAAAAACTTACCGTGAAACTCATTGTTGCCGTGTCATGGCTTGTACATGCAACTTCTGGGCTCACTTGGTAAGAGATTAACGTTGTGTCTTGATACAGGTTTGCTGCAATAATCATAACAAGTATCATAGTAACAACCATTACAACACGCCAGATAATATTGTACACATTATATACGTAATACCTTTATAAATAATAACCATTTGGACACTCAGATCGCAGAAAGAGCAACGTTATCTCTATTTTTTCTATTTATCCGTCGACGAATTACGTCCCTTGGACATAAAATGTCAACGGGTATCATTTTGCGTGCCATAGAGTGCCAGTGGCATTTCTGACGTGGTCATCTCTGTTGAAAGTACGTATACAAATGAAAAACTTACGGTGAAACTCATTGTTGCCGTGTCATGGCTTGTACATGCAACTTCTGGGCTCACTTGGTAAGAGATTAACGTTGTGTCTTGATACAGGTTTGCTGCAATAATCATAACAAGTATCATAGTAACAACCATTACAACACGCCAGATAATAATGTACATATTCTATACATAATACCTTTATAAATAATAACCATTTGGACACTCAGATCGCAGAAAGAGCAACGTTATCTCTATTTTTTCTATTTACCCGTAAACGAATTACGTCCCTTGGACATAAAATGTCAACGAGTATCATTTTGCGTGCCATAGACTGCCAGTGGCATTTCTGACGTGGTCATTTCTGTTGAAAGTACGTATACAAATGAAAAACTTACGGTGAAACTCAGTGTTGCCGTGTCATGGCTTGTACATCCAACTTCTGGGCTCACTTGGTAAGAGATTAACGTTGTGTCTTGATACAGGTTTGCTGCAATAATCATAACAAGTATCATAGTAACAACCATTACAACACGCCAGATAATATTGTACATATTCTATACGTAATACCTTTATAAATAATAACCATTTGGACACTCAGATCGCAGAAAGAGCAACGTTATCTCTATTTTTTCTATTTACCCGTAAACGAATTACGTCCCTTGGACATAAAATGTCAACGAGTATCATTTTGCGTGCCATAGAGTGCCAGTGGCATTTCTGACGTAGTCATCTCTGTTGAAAGTACGTATACAAATGAAAAACTTACGGTGAAACTCATTGTTGCCGTGTCATGGCTTGTACATGCAACTTCTGGGCTCACTTGGTAAGAGATTAACGTTGTGTCTTGATACAGGTTTGCTGCAATAATCATAACAAGTATCATAGTAACAACCATTACAACACGCCAGATAATAATGTACATATTCTATACGTAATACCTTTATAAATAATAACCATTTGGACACTCAGATCGCAGAAAGAGCAACGTTATCTCTATTTTTTCTAATTACCCGTAAACGAATTACGTCCCTTGGACATAAAATGTCAACGAGTATCATTTTGCGTGCCATAGAGTGCCAGTGGCATTTCTGACGTGGTCATCTCTGTTGAAAGTACGTATACAAATGAAAAACTTACGGTGAAACTCATTGTTGCCGTGTCATGGCTTGTACATGCAACTTCTGGGCTCACTTGGTTAGAGATTAACGTTGTGTCTTGATACAGGTTTGCTGCAATAATCATAACAAGTATCATAGTAACAACCATTACAACACGCCAGAAAATAATGTACATATTCTTTACGT
>JAWPHD010025473.1:0-16165 GCA_037043455.1 Cyrtodaria siliqua
CTTTCCATACGCTTTTCGATGATCATTTAGCATTGGGGAACACGTCTTTGCTTAAAGCTAAAATAAATACTTATTTTGTAATCCAACTTCACGTTTACGTACACCTGCTAGCAATATGAACCCCATATGAATTAATATTGAGGATTTAACAACACAAATACACCATGTCATCTTCCTGTCCTGTCCAAAAACGTTTCATCAATAATAATTCAACCGATCTTAATTGGCGGTTTATTAAATGCGTATGAAATTGAAGCACATTATGAGAGTTTTCTCTTGTATTTCACTCACCATTCTCTCTCTTCCAGATCGCCTCCAGTCCCTTTAAAGGGACACACGGCAATCGCTATTTTTAAAACCTCGCGGAGTCCCGTTAGTTTTTCTACATATAAATGCATGTGTTAAATCCTTAATATTAATTATAAGAACAGTATAAATTGTTTTTGCATATTACTAACTGTTGATTACATTTCACCAGTAATATATAATCAAACCTATGATAGAATAACAAAGAAAAGTTGAAAACTTAAAATTGTATTTAAATATATGCAAGCAGATTTAAAGTCAAAACGATACTGGATTAATAAATCCAGAGGTAGTTTAAATGCTTGATAACGACTCCAAGACTGCCGCGTGTCCCTTTAACACATACATGCAGATAAATCAACAAATGGTAAACTTATCCAAACCATACAAAAGATTTAATTTTGTATTATATACAGAAGAATGCGTTGTTGGAACAGCTTAAAGTGAATCAGCTACCTTTGTTAGCATTTCCTTAATATACCTGCAGTTTGATTATTAAATGCTTTAGAAACCATCAAACATGTATGATAGTACACTTGTCGTTATAGTGTTATCGAGAGGCTGTACTCTAGACGCCTCGTTATGTTTGTTTGAAGTGTTATTCCCGCTGCGCGTTTTTTGTAACTGTAATACGATCAGTATAAAGAAAAAACATGTAATTTATTTTCCTTTCAGGAAAGTATTTGTACATGTTAATGACTTGGTATTGATGTATAGTTCACATGTTTTGCTTATAAAATAAATATGCTTAATTGGCTCTTCAGCTAGGTTCCTGGGGCTCAGCCAGTTCACAGACTGTCTTTACCACCCAGAACCAGTACCAGTACCAGATCGGAGAAGATTCTGAAGATGTACATTATAAAATGGTGTCGGTTGTGTTTTTGCAAAAGTATCGTTTAATACATAATATCTATATAGTAGTTTCTAGAGGACACACCAATTTACACGCCTTCTTCACCAGTCCAGTAACATAGAGGATCCAGTAGAATTTACAACATTAAAGGGTCACATGGCAATCTTGTTTGACTTGCGGCGTCCCGTTATTTTTTCTATAAGCATACATTTGTTTAACCATTAATATTAATTATAAGAATAATATAAAGGAAATGATGTGTACATATTGCTAACTTTTGATTATGCTGCACCAATAATTTATTTAAACCTACGGTAAAATAAGAAGAAAAATTGGTGAAATTGTATTTGATTATATGCTAGCAGGTTTAAAGTCAAAATTATATTTGATAAATAATTCTGTGCTAATATTAAGCATTGATAAAACTTTCAAGAATTTCGCGTGTCCCTTAAACACGTATTTATAACAATCCATTGAGTGTCGAGATTAGAGCCAGTTCACTAGTCCTGGCCTGGAATTCACCAACCATTCTTCAAATATTCTTAGACTTGAGCTCAAGTACTGAAAATTCGTTCACAGATATTTCCATGACCTTCAAAGATAAACAATCGTAAGAATTAAGTTGCTATTTATTAGAATGCATCATATTTATGCATAGCAGCTTGTTATGAACGTTTATTCTGTAAACTTATAGAAATATTTGTGATTGAAATTTGCATACTTGAGCTTAAGTCTAAGAATATTCTCAGGAATGGTTGGTGAATTCAAGGCCTGGTCATCGGCGACGCTTGATTGTAAATACAAACGTCTTGACAATTGTGCAGAAATGAATTTGAAACTGGAACCACGTGACCGTAATTATTTAATTTTTTTATTTCTTACCATCCGCATTTAGTTATAATATAATGAGGAAGCTTCCCTCTTTGTTTATATATAAATGTATTGTCTTTCTGCCTTTCTGTATATCTCGGATAGAGGGTGTTCCTGTCTCAGCCAATCAGAAACTGGCAAAAATCAAACTTCAGCAGGTCTTGCCTAGACGTTTGTCTTGAAAGCAAGCAAGCGTCGCAGACGATCTAGACTACCAGTTTAGATCAGACTACACCAATTACCAACCAATCAGCGGGCAGGGAAAAAGTTCCAGGGTAAATTCGGAGCTATTACACAGAATCTCTTAATTTTGATTGGTTGTCAAGGTAAACAAACCAAAAAATCTTGCTAAAAAATTAAAATTCAACTTTTGAAGAGTACTTATAAAGGTTAAATCATACATTTGTGCAATGTATTCATAATGTGTTGCATAATCAAAGAAAGAAGTATATTTTACATTTTCCTCATGTTTCTACATGCAAGTAGGTGGGTCAGCACCATCCGACCCAAACAGCTTTTTCAAAACATACTCAACGTATGGCTTCTGTATGTTTTTTTGATAAAACTAAAATAGATCTTTCAAAACAAGTAATAACAAATATAGCTTCCTGTATTAGGGAACTCAGTACAGAGCTTAGAGCTATAAGGTAGGCCTATGAAAAATGAATTGGTGTAGTATGACCATCACAGACCATCCCCGTCTCTTGACCATCAATACATGAAGAATTGCAAGCATTTGATTATATATTTGTTATACCCGGACCTGTTCAATTTACCAACCATACGTAAATATTGCCCGCGAACTCCATAAGAACTTTGGGATAAATGTAGAAACTAGAAAGGTGTCCATGGGACACGAATACCCTCACTAAAATCATAGGTTCAAAAGTGTGAAATGTGATATTTTCAAAATCTCATGAACATAATTCAATAATCTGACCAGAAATCTGTGAAAGCTTGTCCACTTCGTGTCGGTTCGGTGCTTTATAGCAAGAGTAATGTCAGATGGAATCACTTTGTACATTTGACTAATTCCCCTGGGGCTCGCTGTCCCGCCATGTTGCTCTTTTGAAATGACGATGACTTGGATATATATATGTTATTATGCACGAAAAACTTAAATTAACGCAGGCAGTAATATCACTAAACTAAATATACGTATTGTATTTATCCATGCAAAATATTGACAAACAAAATATTACTACAGTTATCTGAGATTTACTAAATAGAAACAAGATGTATAGCAGTAAACACACACGTAAGCACGCACGCGCAAACATACACACGCGCACACACACACACACACACACACACACACCTGAGGTATACCGCTTCCTGGGGTTGAACTGCAATTACACGCGTAGATTATGAGTAAAGACTTCATGTCCAACTGAGCTTAGCGTGATTATTGAACAATTAATAGAATAATACACTCAAAATGGTCGGTCACGTGAGCAAAACCCGAGATAGGATTTCCGTGATGTACATATTGCGGTTCCATCAATTGTTGCATTTAAAATAAATAATAATAATAAAAATCAAAATCAAGAGTTATTACTACATATTTATTTGTGTCTAGGTATACAGTTCATTGAATAAAGATCTTTATGCGCAATATATGCTTTACTTATAAGGACAATTTACCTTTAAATGTTGCATGTTTAATAAATGTTTCTATTGTTAAATAATGAACATGTAGTTATATAATGATACCAATAACATGTGCTATACAGGGTATACTTTATATATATGCTATTGGTATTCGTGAAGCTCGTGCAATCACACCATAGAGTTATCCATATAGGTCATAACTGGCTCTTGTACTTTACATAATATTTATAGCAATACCAGTGAAGTGTAAACAACATGTATGCTATAATTACTTTCAACAAGAGCATCAAGAATTGCAGGGCAATCCATAGTCCCTCACCAGCCCAGACAAACATTTTCCAGACATTTTCTATGATGGAGGTCAAAGATCAAGTTCAATGTCACAATGACCTTACTTTGGTACGCGACACACCGCTATCCCAAGATGTACTCACATACCAAGTTTGGTGTCTCTAAGTGTTATAGTATTGAAAATACGGTCCGGACAAGCATTTTCTATGACAGAGGTCAAGGTCACAATGACCTTATTTTGGTACGCGACACACCGCTATCCCAAGATGTATTTACATACCAAGTTTGGTATCTCTAAGTGTTATAGTATTGAAAATACTGTCCGGACAAGCATTTCCTATGACAGAGGTCACAGGTCAAGGTCACAGTGACCTTATTTTGGTACGCGACACACCACTATCCAAAGATGTATCCACATACCAAGTTTGGTATCTCAAAGTCTTATAATATTGAAAATATGACCCGGACAAGCATTTTCGGGACATTTTCTATGACAGAGGTCACAGGTCAAGGTCACTGTGACCTTATTTTGGTACGCGACACACCGCTATCCCAAGATGTATCCACATACCAAGTTTGGTACCTCTAAGTGTTATAGTATTGAAAATACGGTCCGGACAAGCATTTTCTATGACAGAGGTCGCAGGTTAAGGTCAAGGTCACAGTGACCTTTTTTTGGTACGCGACACACCGCTATCCCAAGATGTATCCACATACCAAGTTTGGTATCTCAAAGTCTTATAGTATTGAAAATATGGCCCGGACAAGGACGGACGGAAGGACGGACGGACAGGGTGCAAACCTATAGTCACCCCCGGGACCGGTGGGGGGGGGGGGGGACTAATAATATATACGTGTTTATCCTTAACACTGTTTACTCATACGTAAATATTTCTCATGGTCTTCTCCAAAACATGTTTTAATATGTGTGTATTTGTATTTAGTATGTCTTATATGTATTACCGCCTCAGTGCTGATGGCGATGGACATTGTAAAAATTGAATTGAACTATAATTAATTATAACAACTGTGTCGTTCGTATCTGTTTCTGTGAAAATGTCTCTTCATTATCGATTCTCTTTTGTCTATCATGTTGCTTTCTTTGTACAACCATCATGTGTTCAGGAAATATTAAACACTTTTCCATTAATCCTAACTATTATTAATTAGATGTTACGTCATGATTATTTTATGTTTAACTTACATGTGTTTGTTTTTGGAGATAAACAACTCGTTGGATGTTATACCGTTAAAGTGAATTAAATTACAAAGTAAATAATTGTTTCAATACTGGTCAGTTTGCGTCATTACACAATGGCGACATATCCATCGCCTGAATGGTGGCGGCATATTGTGCATTTTTATTTCCCCAATTTAAATATTTATGAAGATTTTGTAAAGAATCTATCAATTAACTGCCTCTATGTGGCCAGTTAGCGGCCACTTTGACTCCGGTAACCCGAGATACCGTGGTGATCTAACTGATCTTCGGTCAGAGGATGTGTCAACAAGCAGGTGACAAAAGTCACAGGCCATGGGCGGAGATCAAACAGAGTTGTCGCCACGCGGATCAAGTTTTCAAACACTGGAAAACAGAGCTATAGTAAATAGTGTGAAACCATGAATGGGGATCTCTCTAAACAGAGGCATATGCACATTTGTATTGTTGTATTGTATATACATTGTGTCTATATGACGAGACACAAATCAATTATTGTCTTTTTACGAACAAAATCGCGGGAAAGGTATTAATAGCAGATCTGTATTTCCTCCAAGCATAGGAGAGTATACTTACATATTACAACAAAAACATTCAAATATATACACATCAATATATTACTGGCATTCATACAGCAAATGTGACTTTAAGAAATGAGTACTTTTACTACTCAAAACACAGTCAAAATATTTACAAATCGAAAATAAATGGGATGCATACAACAACGATGAAATTTAGTCATAAATAGCAAATGGAAAAAAAGAAATATGTAAGTACAGCCTCTAATTACCACCATATATTAATTTTATCACAATACCAGGTGTCCATTGTCGAAAGGAAAAACAAAATATTACACAAAACGAAATCAAAGGAATAAGTCATCCATGAATAAACAAAGCTCACTGAGTACTTACAAGCCATAGTATACCATTGAGTACTTACAATCCATAGTATACCATTGAGTACTTACAAGCCATAGTATACCATTGAGTAGTTACAAGCCATAGTATACCATTGAGTACTTACAAGCCATAGTATACCATTGAGGACTTACAAGCCATAGTATACCATTGAGTACTTACAAGCCATAGTATACCATTGAGTACTTACAAGCCATAGTATACCATTGAGTACTTACAAGCCATAGTATACCATGCAATCGAGACTGCATTACTAGAAATACATAACTTATGTGTAAAATTGATAACAATAAACTAAATGAGCCATAGGAGCCTAAACCATCAAAAGAAATAAAACTGAACATGGACAAAGTTCATACATATTGTATGGTTAACTTCTTCAAGTGCCATCCAATACCGTGAAAAAAAATGTAAAGAAAAAAGTCCGGACATTTTCACCTCACAGCCAAATATAATTTGATTGTAAACGCATGCTCCGTGTTGGGATATTTGTTATTGCGTGTATTGAAAGTATTTTCAGAACTAACCATGACCCCTTTTCCATCTTTAAATAAAACGGAAATAATAATATTTATACATACATTTCACATGAAATAGATAGTACATATCGTAGAAGCAATACAATTGTGCACGCACCTTAAACCCACCCACACATTCATGTAATTCTCAAACCCACCCACACATTCATGTAATTATTATAAAATGTGTAAGAGTTAAAGATAATAGCTATGGACGCCTATATTGTTGAGCGTGGCATTTGAAACATTCCCAGAATATATAAATTGTATATATAATTATACTTTTTCAATACTTTCACAACTGTATTAAGACTTTTTTGCTTTCAAACATGTTGAAAAGTATCGTCTCTATGTTTATGATGCTGTTCCTTAGTTTGTGTAATATACTAAGGCACACTTTTGGGAGATATACGATGACACAGTTTGGTAATGGGAAGCGGGTAAAGATCAAATTGACTGATATATAAAAGTATTACAGACGGCTTCAATAAAAACGATGAGGCTAACATGAAATGTTCGTGGCGACTGGATGGGTTTTCTTTTAACTTTTTACGCCAAGATATGCAATAACAAGCATTCTAGATTAGACGTGCGTATGATTATAGACCATGATAAGATCCTAGGATTGAAGGGTTAAGTATAATGCAACGTAGTCCTGGTTATGTTGCAGAAGCACGTCACTTTGTTTAATCAACCCTTATATAAGGACCCTGATCAACCGCACACAACACATAGTCAAGTGCAGTGGGTGGCAATTTGTCTAAAAGAGGCCATAGAAAGATTCTAAAACTGTTTTCCTTTGGTCATAGAAAGATTCATGGTCAAATTAAAACTGTTTTCCTTTGGTCATAGAAAGATTGAAGGTCAATCTAAAACTGTTTTCCTTTTATGTTTGCGTTGACACACCACTGCCAAGTAAACTACACTGGTTAAGACACACTGGTCCAGACTACAATGGTCCAGACTACACTGGTCCAGACACAATTCATTGACGTTTTTAATGTCAGAATGTGTCACTAAACAACAGCACCGACACTAGTGTGTTTGGACATTGAACATGCACCGACACTAGTGTGTTTGGACATTGAACATGCACCGACACTAGTGTGTTTGGACATTGAACATGCACCGACACTAGTGTGTTTGGACATTGAACATGCACCGACACTAGTGTGTTTGGACATTGAACATGCACCGACACAAGTGTGTTTGGACATTGAACATGCACCGACACTAGTGTGTTTGGACATTGAACATGCACCGACACTAGTGTGTTTGGACATTGAACATGCACCGACACTAGTGTGTTTGGACATTGAACATGCACCGACACTAGTGTGTTTGGACATTGAACATGCACCGACACTAGTGTGTTTGGACATTGAACATGCACCGACACTAGTGTGTTTGGACATTGAACATGCACCGACACAAGTGTGTTTGGACATTGAACATGCACCGACACTAGTGTGTTTGGACATTGAACATGCACCGACACCAGTGTGTTTGGACATTGAACATGCACCGACACTAGTGTGTTTGGACATTGAACATGCACCGACACTAGTGTGTTTGGACATTGAACATGCACCGACACTAGTGTGTTTGGACATTGAACATGCACCGACACTAGTGTGTTTGGACATTGAACATGCACCGACACTAGTGTGTTTGGACATTGAACATGCACCGACACAAGTGTGTTTGGACATTGAACATGCACCGACACTAGTGTGTTTGGACATTGAACATGCACCGACACTAGTGTGTTTGTACATTGAACATGCACCGACACAAGTGTGTTTGGACATTGAACATGCACCGACACTAGTGTGTTTGGACATTGAACATGCACCGACACTAGTGTGTTTGGACATTGAACATGCACCGACACTAGTGTGTTTGGACATTGAACATGCACCGACACTAGTGTGTTTGGACATTGAACATGCACCGACACAAGTGTGTTTGGACATTGAACATGCACCGACACAAGTGTGTTTGGACATTGAACATGCACCGACACTAGTGTGTTTGGACATTGAACATGCACCGACACTAGTGTGTTTGGACATTGAACATGCACCGACACAAGTGTGTTTGGACATTGAACATGCACCGACACTAGTGTGTTTGGACATTGAACATGCACCGACACTAGTGTGTTTGGACATTGAACATGCACCGACACTAGTGTGTTTGGACATTGAACATGCACCGACACAAGTGTGTTTGGACATTGAACATGCACCGACACTAGTGTGTTTGGACATTGAACATGCACCGACACTAGTGTGTTTGGACATTGAACATGCACCGACACTAGTGTGTTTGGACATTGAACATGCACCGACACTAGTGTGTTTGGACATTGAACATGCACCGACACTAGTGTGTTTGGACATTGAACATGCACCGACACTAGTGTGTTTGGACATTGAACATGCACCGACACTAGTGTGTTTGGACATTGAACATTCACCGACACTAGTGTGTTTGGACATTGAACATGCACCGACACTAGTGTGTTTGGACATTGAACATGCACCGACACAAGTGTGTTTGGACATTGAACATGCACCGACACTAGTGTGTTTGGACAGTGAACATGCACCTACACAAGTGTGTTTGGACATTGAACATGCACCGACACTAGTGTGTTTGGACATTGAACATGCACCGACACTAGTGTGTTTGGACATTGAACATGCACCGACACTAGTGTGTTTGGACATTGAACATGCACCGACACTAGTGTGTTTGGACATTGAACATGCACCGACACTAGTGTGTTTGGACATTGAACATGCACCGACACTAGTGTGTTTGGACATTGAACATGCACCGACACAAGTGTGTTTGGACATTGAACATGCACCGACACTAGTGTGTTTGGACATTGAACATGCACCGACACTAGTGTGTTTGGACATTGAACATGCACCGACACTAGTGTGTTTGGACATTGAACATGCACCGACACTAGTGTGTTTGGACATTGAGCATGCACCGACACTAGAGTGTTTGGACATTGAGCATGCACCGACAATATTGTGTTTGGACATTGAGCATGCACCGACACTAGTGTGTTTGGACATTGAACATGCACCGACACTAGTGTGTTTGGACATTGAACATGCACCGACACTAGTGTGTTTGGACATTGAACATGCACCGACACTAGTGTGTTTGGACATTGAACATGCACCGACACTAGTGTGTTTGGACATTGAACATGCACATGCACCGACACTAGTGTGTTTGGACATTGAACATGCACCGACAATAATGTGTTTGGACATTGAACATGCACATGCACCGACACTAGTGTGTTTGGACATTGAACATGCACCGACACTAGTGTGTTTGGACATTGAACATGCACCGACACTAGTGTGTTTGGACATTGAACATGCACCGACACTAGTGTGTTTGGACATTGAACATGCACCGACACTAGTGTGTTTGGACATTGAACATGCACGGTAAATGCTCCGCACATTAACAAAATTGTATCACATACTTTTTTTTCTCAATTTAATTCACTCCTGGGGAATCAAATCGCTATCATACTATGAGGTTATTTAACAGTGTTGAGTACAATACTGAATTGTATTGCACGAATACCCAGCAGACAGAATCTATATTTGGACGAGGCGAAGCCCAGTCCAAATATGGATTCTGTCTGCTGGTGCGAGTCCACCTGAAATTGAGTATTATACTCAACACTGTTAAATGACCTCTTTATTTCAAACCTCACTAATCTAACCAAACACTGTACATTTGAATTCCACCTTGACATGTCTGTTCTTAATTAAACACAGTAAAACAATACATTTTTCAAAATGTATTAACTGTGTAAAATGTAATGTTAATAAACACACGTAAAGTACAGTCTCAATTTAATTTCAACTAAAATAAAGTTGTTAGGTAAATCATGAATGACTCGTTGTTTTTTACTGTTAGAGTTATCTTCTCATAGTACAAATACGGAATATGAATTTGTTTATATGGATTTTTTGGACTCCACATATAATCACATAGTCCACTCCACATATTTTGTTTTGAGTACAATAGTGGAAATATTGGATTATCACATGGGTAAAAAGACAGAAAGAGATTGGTTAGATTTATACAGGTTTGAAATAATAGCGTATATTCGTATCATACAAGAGCTATCTTTCGTACTACAGCTGGTTGGTGAGGACGCTAACTTTTAGTACGGTGATCCCATCTACTTTGCAGAGTACAGTAACAAAATCGCAGATAGTTTCTAAGTGCTTTAGTTTAAGTAGTTGAAATGTTGGTAAATGAATAATAATAATAATAATAATAAAGACTTTATTTAACGAGAGAACTCATTTGAAACTAGTCAATCTACCATGAGGCCCTCAACAATACAATATATACAATATTTACAAGTAAAAATGCATTTAAAGTGGTATATTCAGTAAATGGAAATATGTTTAAATAGAACTGCAAGACTTAGTCATTTACTAATATATCGGATGGTGAATCCACTGTAAATACAGTGTTTTGAATTGATTTACAGATTAGGCATTTTGTATATGGTGGGGAAGAGAGTTCCACACTTTAGAGCCTGAATAAGCAAATGACTTTCTGAATAACTCACTATTGGGTCTGGGGGAATATAGCTGAAGATTTGATGATGATCTTAGATTCCGCATATGGACATTTGAAGTTAGAGTAAATGCGTCTTTAAGATAAGCAGGGGCCTGATCATTAACTGTTTTAAACATAATGATTGCTTTTTGAAATATAACTCTTTCGGGAAATGTCATCCAACTAAGTTCGGTAAAAAGTTCCACGGAAGGAGTATCGAAATGTTTATCTAGGATAAGTCGTGCAGCTCTTTTTTGGAACCTTACAAGTTTATTTTCGAGAGAAGTGTTACAATTTCCCCATATCACACAACAGTAATCAAGATGGGGTAAGATATAAGAATTGAAAAATAATTTGCGCATAAGTATAGAAAGGTAAATCTTTATGCGGGATAACAGGTATAACAATGTATTACATTTTTTCAGAACTTTATCAGTTTGGGTATTCCAAGAGAGGGTATTGTCAATTGTAACACCGAGTATATTTTCTTCGTAACTACAATCAATAGTTTCATCTTTGAACTGAATAGAAGGGGCATTATGATAAATATGATGTATTTTGTTCTTAGATGAGAGATACATTATTTTTGTTTTTGATGCATTGATAGACATGCGATTAGTATCGCACCAGGCGTTGACGTTGATAAGGTCATTATTGAGTGAATTTGCAGCGTCGACAAGAGATGAATTAGAAGTTGAAAGCGTTGTATCGTCTGCAAAAATATCCGTGACTGTGTTTTCCGTAGATAATGGCAGGTCATTGATGTAGATTAAAAATAATAAGGGACCTAATACAGATCAATATTGATATAGTTTTCACATAGCCATATTTTGTAATTGCTTTTCACAAAGTTGATACTTTGATGATTTTATACATGTTTTCGAATTCACTTTGACGTTTGTAATCATCCGGTTGGCATTTTGAAAATCACATATTTTAAAATTATCAAGTTTTATAATATTTTGCTTTTTATTGGAGTTAATTTTTTTCTTTCTAAACTCTACCTAGATCTAACTAAAACATTAAAGAAAAAAAAAGAACAAACAGGTGTATGGTTGTGATGCGCAGATCAGCTTTAATTAAGCTTCCTCTTAATCTCTGGAACAACTTACCAATAGTCTAGATATACGCAATTCTGAATCTATTTCGATGTTCAAGAGGAAACTTTTAAGTTTAATTTTACTCAGCTCAAAAGTTCCAACACACTACTTGAATGGCCAACGATTATTTGCTGTTTTACATACCAGAATACGAAATTATCGCAGTAACCTTAATAATGATCTTTATTTAAACCATTTACGAGAATCTTTCAATTGCGATTATGGTTCTGCGCTGTACACTCTTTTTTTTCAACTTTAACTTATTTCGTACACATCGGCTTCGTTTGTTTCAATCAACTCGTACATTTCACCCCATTACATTTAAATACTTTGTGTGTATACTATCTTGTCGGGAAGGGCATTAACTAATGTTGTTAGAACTTGTAGCCCAACACTTTTGCGATTATATATTGGCAATAAAATATGTTATTATCGGCTTTAGGTTTACCAACATAAATTTCATGCAACCTTCGAATGTATTATAACCAAAAAAAATAATTCCCTCTTGTTATGTTGGAAAGGGCCTTATAAGTGTGGAGAAATGGCCCATTTCTATTCGATTTTGGTGTTATATGTATAAAAGGTGTATTCATAGATTTTATGAATGCACCTTTAATGGATTATTGATGCACATTTTCCAAATTTCAATCCTATGCTTTCAAAATATTTCACTTTCATCGAAAACAGCTGTACTGTAAACAAACAAGAACTTTCTTACATAACTTGTGACCCCACCTATTCTGGTTGTTTTTCAAGTGGAAAGATATTTTTCTGTATGAAAATTACACTGTTGCATTCTCCATACGTGAGATGAAGTTGCAGCAAATCATTAATACGTTGGTGTCACATTAATTAGTGCTGCTAAAGCGGAACAACTCTTCAACGCAAATCTAGCTGATTTCTTGCTAAATAGCCTCCCTTGGAAATATTTAAAAAAAAAAAAAGAAAAGGTCTCACGGGATTGTTTCCCTTGAAAATACTCTTCCCGATGTTTACATTTCGACGCCAGCAACACCGAAATGGCAGCAAGAAACGGTCTTCATACCATCAAAGCTATTGTAGAGCACTGCACCAAAGGTTCTAAAGGGTTTGAGAATATTTTAAGGAAGGTAACGTTATGTAGTTATCGTGTCAGTAGGTTATATTGCTGAATTAATGCAATAACGTTCCATGTTGACCTTCAGAGTGTTGAAACCTTCACTGGGTTAAAGGGACACTGTCACTGCCCGTAAGTAAAGCGTAAGTGCGGTAAACTATTTGCAAGAGTTTGATTGCGCGTCTGTATGTCTTCTGCTGTACCATGGCCAATCGGACTTCTAGATTAACATTTATTTGCAGACCTAGAAGTGGGGTGGGAGCGGGGGTGGGTGGGTGTGGGTTATATTTATTAAACTGTTGTAGGCCTACCTGTTATCGAATTAACACCACCACCTCCAACACACACCCCCCCCCCTTCCCGACCCCCCCCCCCCCTCCCAATACCCCCACCCAACTCCCCATCCGCCCATCCCCCATTCAACCCTGTGTTGTTAGGGAGACGATCTACTACAGTAGTGTTTTTATTTATGTATTTAAATCTGTAGATTTGGGGGAGTGGGTGGGGTGGGATGGGTGCAAGGGGATAGTTCGCAGTATCTGAAACCTTCTCACATATTGTTTATTTTTGATTTATCTTTCGGTCTAAAACCCAGCGTTTTTGCAGGGCCAGCTGCATAGCCTTACCAACAATGGGCCCTGGGGCTGGATTGGGGATGGGTCAGAGTATGTTTTGCATACCCCTCCTTTCTTCTCCCCCCACCCCACCACCCACACACACTCTCATATGTTGGTAAAGTTTGTGTTGATAGCCAAAAATGAGCTTATTTCCATAAATGTTACTGTCACAGGGAATAAAGTTAACAAATTTATATTGAAACGTAGATTTTTTTATTAAAATTAAACGTGTCAGGCACCCACCCATGCACCCACCAGATATATGAAACATTTATACACCAATAATCTGACCCTATGTAAATTGGCCTTGTAAGAAGGTTTTGTTTGTTTGTTCCGTAAGAATCGACACTTTCTCACTTAGAAGTCGAGCTCACAGTGGGATTCGAACCCGTTGCAAGAAGGGATATCATCAATGTTTCGTGACTTCAGCGGATGGCGGGACAGGACTGGTTCTACCCAGGAAAAGTGAGTGGTCTGCTCTCCAACACACAAAAAAATCGACCGTCATATATAACCTTACATATGTTGAAAATCACGTAAAACACCATGCAAACAAAACAAACACATCGTTTGGTCCGTTTCTAAGTCACTGATAGTCTACACAAGTACCCTACATGAGTACATGTACTGCACGTTTATCCAAAAGTATGCCACCGTGACCGACCATGACCGACCATGACCTTTTTTCATTTCACCGTCACCGACAGCCCTAACGGTGTTCAAACTTTAAGCAGCTACATCTGCATGGGTACTACACATTCCGACCAAAATTAGGTCAACGATACCTACTTTTTATACCACATTGATTAAGATGTACGTATTATAGCTCCTTTTTCAAATGCATAGATAGTCTTCACTCATCGAACTTTATACACGGATACATGTACATCTGGATGAGTAATATACAATAATTACGGCCAAAAAGTAGGTCACCGTGACCTACTTTTTATAATGCATTGATTACAGTTTTCGTATTGTAGCTCCTACGCTCGTCTAACTTTATTCACGGATACATGTACATCTGAGTAAGCATACGTTAATTCCGACCAAGCGTCTCCGTGGTCGAATGGTTAACGAAGTTGCGTTATAATCCTTCGCCTCTGAACGCTGCGGCTTCGAATCCCACTGGGAGCTCGACTTGTAAGTGAGGAAGTGACGATTCTTACGGATGGCGGGAAGTGTACAGTACTGGTTCTACCCAGGAAAAGTGAGTGGTCTGCCTCCACCACAAAAAATCGACCGTAATATATAACCTTAGCATGTGTTGAAAATGACGTAAAACACCACAAACAAACAAACAGCACATAACAAGTTTTATAATAGTACACCCCTATGACAATAATGTAAAGCAATGATTTAAGTTTATTACGTCTCTGTATAAATGTGAGCTGATTATGCGTTGCTGTTTAACATGTTTTGATGACACAAACTGTCTCCCCTCTGTTTATTTGCAAATGTAAGAATTGCGCTATTATAACAGGAGTTAAGCAAGCTAATGTATTTATTTATACATCCCAACACATGTGTATGTGTTTTGGAATATTACCGTCAAATGGTTAACGAGACGGCATGCATGTTTATTCTTTCTATAGGTGACCGCGGGTTGGCCAGTGCCCAGGCACGGTCAAAACTAAATCTGAAGATCAAAGGGATCGTGCCTCGGGATGTAAAAAGTGATGGTCCCGTGTATCAAAGTCGATCATCTAAGCCTGTCCTCTGAGTTCCCCGAGTAGTTGTCGGAGTAGAATACAACCACTGCAAATTCCGCTAGAGGCAAATGGGTAGGACCCCGACCCAACCCCTCTTCATGTTCATTTTGTCATTTGTTATCATGCTCATTCAAGGTCTGCATCATGACACCGCGCATGCACACGTGGAAACGTGGCTTCATCGCAAATGGAGTGTTTACTATAGAATTTGCAGCAACTCTGAGGTTCTGCAGGTTAGAAGGTTCGAGGCCCATTCTCCATATTTTATCTTGATGGAAACGAAGGATGAGCCTGGCATGTTCATTCCTATTAGGCGCCATATAACCTTTTATGTGTTGGTGCGCCGTATAACCCAATTCAGTTCTATTCAATTATATACTATGATCACACTAAAAAGCATATGAATATATTTTGGTATGACTCGCGGATTCT
>JAWPHD010025474.1:0-16158 GCA_037043455.1 Cyrtodaria siliqua
CCAAATATATACAATTATAGTTCTAATTTTCCTTTTACTTCAAAGTGACACACATTGTTATTACTGACTAAAAATCCTGTTTTTAAATTAATAAGTAAATAGCAGCTGTTACACTAGCGATTTCTTTTTTGCATTAAATTATTCAACAAAAGGTCAAAGTATATGTTCATGTCGCCCCACATACCGTGCGACAATATTTCTGAATGTTCCAAAAACATGAAATAACTTCTATATAATCAGCTCTGGACTCCTTTGAGATTTGGACACATTCCCGACAATAGGATAAATGAATGATTTAAATATATATCATAATCGCTAAATACTATTATTATATATCATAAAATATCATGGTTTTTCACTGGCCTAGAAGCAGTTATGTGTGATTACATAGTTTTGACCATTCTGAACGGAAATGTTTCAGCTGTTCATTCCATAACAGTCCAATACTACATTTAGCGTGCAATAGTTCATCTGTATCATTGAGGTATCACAACTCGATTGTCTCTCCTGAAAGATCACGGACCTAGCGACAAAAGGAATATAAAAAATAATACTATTTTTCTCCATTTCGGGCAATTTTTAATTTAAAAAAGACGGGGTCTTTGCTTTAGCATACATCTGCAGTGTACGAAAAGCAGAAATCCCATGTAAATAAGAGGTTTCATTCAGATTTCAACAGTGTTTGACCGACGAACCACATATTCAGCTAGATAGTGTATGAATTTTGTATTTTCCATAGGGGTAACATAGTCGTATAATAATTAACTCCGAACACAAACGCAAACTAATTGTGACGTTGAGCCATGATGTCAATAAAGTGTTGCTTTAAGTTATAGAGTATATATTTCTATGTTTAAACAATGGTTCTGCATAACATCATCTTCCACTCTTCAATTCGCTGATACATCAAGAACTCATAGAACTTCAGAAAACCCAGATATGCATCTCAAGGGTGACGCAACTCATATTATAGTAAACATAAACAGCACATCATTTTTACCCGTATTATTCACGCATTATATCATGAATGTTGTTTTTTTATGAAAGAATAAACGTGAACAGTATGGAAGATAATTGATCAAGTCAATAGTTATAAAATGTATGCAAAGAAACATTTGGAAATCGCCTAACACGATAAAAAAACAATAGTACCGTATCGGGTTCATTGAAACTGTTTATGAACGGTAGTGAAATATGCTAGCTACCGTAGAGGCCCTATAGCCCCGGGCTAAGCTGAACTCAATACACTATTTAAAATGTCAATAGTACGAACATTTAAGCCATTCCGAAGAGTGAATGCATATCGCGGTGAACATGGAACATCCAATGAGGTATTTTCACACCATTTCATGGAAAGCGGTGTATGGTCCCAGTTTTTAACAAATTCTCTGCCCTGAATGGGAAAACAATGGGCGAAAATAACCAAATGAAATTTAGTTGCGAACAGACAGGTTATGAAGCCTGCGTATCACATGTAGCAGTCAAAAGACTAAATTAAAAAGCAGACAGCATATCCTAACGGTGATTGTCAAACTAATTTGTTTTGTTTAGCTTTATAAAGTAAGCATTATATTTAAAAAAAAGCGTTCTGAAAACGTTTTCTTATGATAAATACTTAAATAATATTTTGTTTACAGTCAAAGGGAAGGTTTTGAATACATGATAAAAAAATAAAAAAAGATCGGACAGGGAAAGTAGCATTCAAAGAGTACAGTCAACCACAAAACACAGAAACAAACACGCAAACAGACAAACAAGAAGGCAAAAGTAATAATAAATGCAAACGACATCACAAACACAAAAGGGTTGACAATAGGGCTACCGCCTTGGAACGGTCAGTGACAATGTAGGCCACAGGGTACTGTCATCCCATTAAAACAGGATAGTGCAAATAAAGAAATCCCCGACAAGATCTAATCTCTAACCAACAAGGCAGCATCAATAGGCAATATCAGTAAAACACAAATATGCTCGTGTAAATATAATACAATGAAACAATAGCCTAGAAAGCCACAATAAGGGAACTCATTGACTTGGCAGAAGCCAGAGCAGCAGGAGAATAAACCATTAAGGGCACGACAAGAAAGATCATAGACAAACATCAAACGCCACCGTCCCAATGGGCTTTAGGTAGGCGTCATCATAGGGTCCACAGCCTGTCCGGTCATCGTACAATTAAAGAGGAAAGCATAGTGGCGAACTGTAAAAGGGTCCACCACCAAGCATGCAGTACGTTGCAAAATGATAGGGTCATAACCTCTTTTGATAAACTTTTTAACAAGTTTAACACAGATAGTATGAAAGTGATCATGGCCAAGAATCTTACGAAGTTTATAAATCACATCACCATAGAAGTCAGGTTGTGATAGTCCGTGTCGCAGAAGAGGCCTTAAATTATATTTGGAAAGAAGATCAGGGTTACGATAATAAAATTTTGCAAAGGTTTTACGAAGTTTATTGTAACGGTAACCCTGATTGAGTAGCGTTTTAGTTATACAAAGATTACGAATATTAAAGTCCTCAACTAGAGTACAAGTCTCGAAAAACGAATAAGTTGAGACACATACACCCATAAGAAGTCGCTCGGGGAACATCCCCATCCAAGTGGGGATAATTAACAATGCCAAAATTAAAATCATCTCTCTTGTTATAGATTTTGCTAATTATTTCACCATTTCAATCGAGAGATCTAAATCAAGAAAAGAAGCGTTATTATCAGATATATTAGCTTTGTTGAGCTGAAGTTCTTTAGAATAAATATTATTAACCATAGTTGGAAAGAAAGGGTTGTCAATGTTCAATATGTTTATTGTGTAAAAATGCATATTTAAATCACTATTTCGAAATAAATGTACTGATTCCCGTTGTCAGTGAATTAATGTTCATGATAAGTCGAAATAAAGCAACTTTTTAGGCACCACTCGAACGATATGAACGTGAAGAAGTTAGCAAAATTTAACAATCGACAATAAAATTACCTGCGATACTCCAGCTGTTTAACCTTCAACTATTGGAGAACAGCGCTGCTTCTATACTGATAGTGTCTTTTGTTATAGATACCTACTGCCTTTCGAAGCACTGCGTTTCAATGACAGGTCTCGCTGACTTATCTCTCGCGTTGTCTTTCGAGGCATTGCGTTTCACTGATAGGGAGTGATTTGGCTAGGACGCTAGAATACATGAACTGACGCGATCAGTTTAAACGTCAGAATGCTTACATATCGTAGAGGTTCCTTCAACATTCTCGTGTGGTCTTCAAAGCATTGAGTTTCCCAGAAAAGGTGAAAGCTGTTTGGACATGTTGGTATGGAAGTCAGACAAAAGCCAGAACGAGAGAAGAAAGTTTAAAACTAGCGTAATCTGCGGCTTTTTGTAAGAGACTGGCAAGCTGAGACAATATCTTCAAACTCCAGCTAAAAGATGTCGTCACCTTATTGTCGATAGAAACGTAAAACAGTTCAAATGTAGTAGTGTTCAACAGTCGCCACACTTTAAGGTAAACCAAGTTCTTGACAGTGATTTAAAAGCTGGAATAGTGGAAACACCTTTTCAAAATAAAAGTAAGAACACGAAAGTATTTGAGAATGTACCACCGATATCTGTAAATAAATGTCGAGTTCAGCGATCTATAAAGATCGGAATGAATAACAGTTCCGATTGCAAGCACTGGAAAATGTTTTACCGCCGCCACACTGCACAGGCACATCGACACATAATAACACTAAATACAATTCTTGACATTAAAACTTAGAAAGTGTATGTATGTGTATGTGTGCATTTGATAGTTGTTAGGTTTTAAATTTAAACTTAGCTTGTTTCCTTAGAATATAATTCATGTCACTGAAGGACCGTAAAAAGTATCCCCGTACTTCCAATCAATGCTTTTATCTTTTCATCCCACAGGAATTGTATGACATTCATAGATACAGTTTTATTTGTTTCCTACCACGTTCAAGGTGTTGTGCTCATCGAAGTGTTGACCCATTTTATTACTGTTTTCCTTAACTTTCCTCATGATCTTGTATTAGACATTGTGTCAGGTTGTGGACCTCTTTTAACCGTCCGTAAGTTTACAAATATTACTTCGTATATATGTTTGATATGATTCGATTTCGTATCTCTAATAACTAGTAATTGGCCATTTTTTCGCTTTTCACAGAATAGCCTTTCGTTCGAAATTGCATATATGAGTCTACTACTAAAACACATAAAATAAACCTTTCCCCTCTTCGCTTATTCTCTGCGTCATCAATACAAATTCCACAAAATAACTTTATTTTTTAGATCTAAACTATATGTATAACTTAAACGTTTAAATATTTAGTCGGCAGCCTCGTTTCATGTTAATTCCAATAATGTTACCAAGATGTTTATTAACGGCTTAAAGGTTTCAGTAATTTATCTTGGATCACCAGTTTTGAGAAGATACAAAATATAAGGTCTCCTTTCAAAATCATTTTGTTCAATCAAGACGCAGGGTGTTTCCCTTTATACGTAAGTGCAATGGTAAGTTGTGGAGGTACAGTTGTTGCAATTATTTATCTTGAATGTCCACCATTAAATCTGCTGTTAATGGTAGAATGTTTAATGTATGTCTAGTTTCGAATGTTGATTGACGTACTTCTCTCGTCATTTATGTCTTGACTTGAAATGCACCACATGGAGGCATACAATATGCTGGATAAGAGGTCAATCTGTAAACGTTCGATTTTAAATATAATCCTAAATCGTTTAAAACATATATATATTTTTACCAACACTTTCGCAGTCAGGTCATAGTTTCAGTAAGGTCACTGTTCATTCATATCAGCTGCACAAATACAAATTAACATAATTAAGGCTATGTCCTCTTTTGTTAGTCAAGAATAATTATTGTCTTTCAAAAACATGTCAAGATCTTCAACAATAAGGGATGAGTTTATAGGAGAGATTACATCTCCTTGCTTGAGTCAAATCGAACATTCGAACTGTCAGAAAAATAAATCAAATTCTAATACAAAATGACCCTATCATCTTGCAACAGATTGTATGCTTAGTGGACGCATTATACGTTCTTCATTGATTGTGCGACGATCTCACTGATTGTCGACCCGATGATGACACCAACTTAATCCAATAGTTTCTTAACATGCCCTTAACAGTTTATTCTCTCGTTGCTCTATCAAGTTACTGAGTATAATTATGTTTTGTGACTTTCGAGGCTTTTGTATTTTCATATATACATGATCATCTTTGTGTTTATCTCAAGAAAATTTACTTCTTTATACCCTCTCTCTCTCTCTCTCTCTCTCTCTCTCTCTCTCTCTCTCTCTCTTTGTTTGTTTCTGTTCAGCCCATACCTAATATATATGAATGATAGACAATGGTTTTGCTCTTCGCACTTATTTTATTACGTTGCGCATCAATGTAAACAGAGAAGTGATGTCATACATGGTGTTGTATACACAATTATAATGTATTGTGATGCGTCGTTTGAGCTTGTCCTTAACGTTCCCATAATTAAAATGCATTAAATGAACCAATATTATGTATATAGGTTCAATCATTCGGTCACACTATAACTTCCTATTCGTCGTCAGTTATCCAATTCAATATTTTTAAAGTAAGCGAGAAACATAAATGTATACTTCTAAAATGAAAGTATGCATAATGTCACGTACAGTTATTAGTGTTTCTCTACTACAAAATAAACAGCCTGTAAGTTGGTTTACTGTATTTGGTTGGTCACCGTTACCTAGTGGCAGCGTGCTTTATTCGGACCAAAAACAAACGGTTTCGAACAATTGTCGCGGAAATTGCGTAGTCATAAATAGTTTGTGAGTATGATGATCCTTATGATGATGAATATGACGATGATGATGATGATAATGATGATGATGATGGTGGTGGCGGTGGTGGTGCTGGTGGTTGTGGTGACGGCGGAGTTGGTGGTGGTGGTGGTGGTGGTGGTGGTTGTGGTGATGGTGATGATGATGATGATGGCGATAATGATGGTGATTTCGATGACGATGATGATGATAATGATGATGATGACGATGATAATGATAATGATGACGATGATTTTTATTTTTGAAAAAATATCAATAAAGGAGTACAGTAGATCTCAACAACAAAGGCGTCATAATAGATGACATCTGAGTACATACATGACGATACAGTTTATTATCTTACGCCTTGATTCCTGAGCTATATTTTCAGGTCGTCCTTGCTGGTTTGCTGATAATTACGTCTCTTGCAAATAAAGGTAAGAAAACATTCTTAACACATATTTTATTTTAATTATGTTTTAGACCACAGTAATTTGATGTAGCGAAGTTTTACAATGCTTTGACCATATTATATTGTCAAGTATTTCTTATGGTTAATGTGTAAACTATTCAAATACATCTACTTAAATCACACAACTCTTTTGTCCATAAATCAACACATATAACAATATCGTGATTTAAGAACATCTTCTTTAGTTCATAACTGTGCACTTTATTTGGACACGAGTGTACACCTAAACATGCTAAAGACATTCAATAGACATTCACACTACTGGACACTAGTATTATGTAAGCCTGAGTGTCAGGTAGTGATGACGTGTTAATATGCACGTACATTAGAGATCTGGTAAATGTTTCGCATTTTGTGTCGCCAGCTTTAAATCCACTTTATAGTTGTGTTCCCTGTGTAATATATGTTTGCCTATTTCTACGTTGTTTGTTTAGGTTGATTGTACGAAGTCGTTGGCATAATTACTGTTTCTGACGGCTTTATTAATATAACATGTTTACCTTTATTATGAAGATAAGACACGTTGGCTACTAGTGTCTTGAACGCATCCTTTAGTGGCTTTTTCGAAGCTGTCTGTCTTTTGGTCACGTGGTGTCAGCAAAATATGGATGCCTCGATGTTGATCCATCATGGCTGCATTTATCATTTCCTGCAGGGAAACGCAATGGTTTTGAGTCAAAGTCAATTGTTTATATGCCAATGCTTATATTTTATGTGTGTTATCGTCCATATTTTTTCAATTTTCTCGATGTTGGCTAAAATGCACAGCGCTTGGATCTCACTTTGTGTTAGTTTGTTTTTTAAATGGGTAATTATTTTGGAAACATAATTGACATGCATCGTTATTTAGCATTTAAACGAAACATATTTATTTTACGAAACATTTACTATTATTTCATTTCCATTTATGTCGTCCCGTTTTCCTTTCAACTCTGCACTCGTGCTCCAGTTCATCATCATACCCCATGCGATAGTAAATCCAGTTCTATGTTTCACATGTGAATTTCTTTTAAGATTCAACTATAAAATGTGTGCCTATTAAATCCACGTTGAATGAATCATGCACATCCTAAAAACCATAAACGACTCTTGTATAATTATATTTAATTAATAATCCTCAATATTGTGTTCATACACTTGACTAGAACGTCTGTCATATTTTAGTCTATGTACATGCATTATTATGTAATAACAATTGTGTAACATACTTGCACAGACAGACTCAACGATGTATATTAAACATATTGCACAGAAATGTATAAAGGTCGAACAGGAAATGCAGCTTTCACAGAACACAGTAAACCCAAAAACACGCAAAATGACAAACATTAAAGACAATGTTAATAAAGAATAAAGGCCTATGACGTCACAAACACAAACGCGGTTGGCAATAGGGCTACCGCCTTATAACGGTCAGTGGCAAAACAGGCCGTTGGGGTTTAAACCAGGTGCTATGGTGCACCAAACCTCACACTTACCCTACTGTCATCCCAATAAAACAGGACAGTGTAAATAAAGAAATCCCCGACATGAACTATTCACTAACCAACAATGCAGCACAATACAAAACAAAATAGCCTGGAAAGCCACAAAGACGGTACTCAATGTCTTGGCAGAAGCCAGAGCAACAAGAGAATAACCTGACAAGACAATATTGCAGACAAACATCAAACGTCACCGTCCTTTGGGGCTTTAGGTAGACGTATAGGGTCCACAGCCTGTCTGGTCATCGCACAATTAAAGAGGAAAGCATAATGGCGAACTGTAAATGGTCCACCACAACAAAGCATGCAGTGCGTTGCAAAATGATAGGGTCATAAGCTCTTTTGATAAACCTTTTAACAAGTTTAACAAAGATATTATGAAAGTGATCATGACCAAAGATCTTACGAAGTTTGTAAAGCACATCACCATAGAAGTCAGGTTGTGATAGTCCTTGTCGCAGAAGAGTTCTTAAATTACTTATATATTTGGAAAGAAGATCAGGGTTACTATAATACAAATTTGCAAAGGATTTACGAAGTTTGTGGTAACGGTAGCCTTGATGGAGTAGCGTTTTAGTTATACAAAGATTACGAATATTAATGTCCTCAACTCGAATACAAGCTCTCGAAAAACGATTAACTTAAGACACATAGACCCCATAAGATATTGCTCGGTGAACATCCCCATCTAAACGGGGATAATTAACAATATCAAAATTAAAATCATCTCTCTTGTCATAGATTTTGCTAATGATTTGACCATTGTCAACAGAGAGATTTGAATCGAGAAAAGAAGCGTTATTATCATAAATATTAGCTTTTGTTAAGTTAAAGTTCTTTTGATATATATTATTAACCATAGCAGAAAAGGAAGGCTTGTCAATGTTCAATATGTCATCCAGATACCGAGAGGTGTCATTAAAGGCTTCAATAACATCTGCCTGGGTATGTGGTGAAAGACTCAACATGAAATCTCTTTCATAGCAATATAAAAACAAATCTGCGACAAGTGGTGCACAGGTCGTACCCATAGGGATACCAACAAATTGTCTATAAAAGGTAGTTCCATACCTGACGCAAATATTATCTGATAGAAAAATAAGTGATTCACAAACTTCATGGCAAGTCCACATAAGTGTAATTGTCCAAATACTGCTACGTTTGTTGCAGTTTCTATTATATTATAGTTTTCAGATATTTTTGATTAGCGGCAAATACATACAATAACATATCTTTGATTTAATAAAACTCACAATTGGTTAGATTATTTTTCTTATAAATAAATAAAGAATAGGCAATTATAACAATTTTGTCTATTGCATTATTAGAAACAGGAAAAAATAGTACATTCTCGTTAAAATGACCCAATAACCTTTATTGAAAGAAACGATATATGTCAATATGAAAAGTAGGTATAAAAATTAAACTGGGAATTAATTAAAGCCAATGAATTAAAATGTATTCGTGCCTTATGCAAAGCAGTATCAGAGATTAACTTGCTTTAATTATAACTGTTATTGCGAATAATTCTTAACAAAAACAATAACAAGCTCATTCGTCCGCGGAATAATGCATTATCTCTAAATTTCTGAACCGGACGTGAACACACATTACATTACCTCTAATTTGATCATTAACATCCTTGGATATTGAGGAAAAATACACATGAACCCTCAAAACAACATTATTGAGAAAACCGAAAGTTGATTATTAAAGTTATAACGCTAACGGACGGACGACTACTGACGGCGATGACGGACATTAGATGAACCAGGGCTGAATGAATTTTCATAAAATAGTTCGCTCGTTAAGTTTTGTTTCACGTATCCTTGTCATTTTTATTTTGACCGTGTTTTCAGTTCACTGTCAATATGCGTGTAACTCTTTGTGTAGAGGATGCAGTCAAGGCCAATGTTCAGGTGGCTGTATAGACGGATACTATAATGGATACCATCCGGATACTAGTTACTCAGCTTACTACGGGGACTGTCGAAACCATTGCCGTTCAAGATGTAAATCATGTTCATCATACAACATCTGCAACGCATGTACAGACGGGCATTATAATGGACACTTTGAGAATAATTATAGCTATGTTTACAACGGGAACTGTCTAAACCATTGCCGTTCAACATGTAGATCATGCACGTCATACAACAGCTGCAGCGCATGTGTCGATGGATATTATGGCACTACCTGTAATTTAGATTGTCAACAAAACTGTCTATCGTGCTCACATTATAATAATTGTGGTGAATGTAAGCCAGGATTGTTTGGAACAGTATGTTCATCAGCCTGTTCACTAGGCTGTGTTGATGGCAAATGTTTACAAATTAACGGTGCATGTAACTGTAAAACTGGATTTGACGGTAGCAAGTGTGATACATGCGTCTCTGGAAAATACGGAACTAACTGTGACAATGATTGTCCACGAACTTGTAAATCATGCACGTCAAACACGATATGTAATGAATGTTACCCAGGGTACTATGACTTTTATTGTCACGAAATGTGTCCCATCGGCTGCATGAATATGGTTTGCAAAAAAGTCACCGGTCAGTGTTTAAATGGGTGTGTATCTGGAAAGCACGGTTTATTCTGTGATGATGTTTGTCCATCGAACTGTGTGTCATGTACATCGGAGTCTTATTGCTATGATTGTCAAGTGGGATTCTACAAACTAGACTGTAAAACCGCATGCTCTAATGGATGTCGAAATGCAATATGTGATCAAAGTAGTGGTGAGTGCACTCAAGGATGCATTGATGGGAAACATGGTGATTTGTGTAATCTGGAGTGCCCATTAAATTGCCTGGCTTGCTCGTCACGGAGTGTCTGCTCATCATGTAAAGCCAGTTTTGTTGGACAACAGTGTGCCCAATGCGTCACCGGAAAGTATGGGACGAAATGCGATATAAGTTGTTCTGCGAACTGTCTCGATAACCGGTGTGAGCAATTGTTTGGACAATGCATAGCATGCAAGGCTAGACGGTACGGCTTAACCTGTACAGAATCATGTTCAAACTATTGTAGAGGAAATACTTGTAATAAGGACACTGGTTATTGTATTTCATGTGTGGCTGGCCGATATGGTGATACGTGTTCAAATCTGTGTTCAGCAACATGCGTAGGCGGCATTTGCAATAAGGTAACTGCATATTGTAATGCGTGTCCAGCAGGCAAATATGGTAGTTACTGTGGAAATTCCTGTCCTGATAATTGCGCTTATAATGAATGCAACATGGATGGAACTTGTGCATCTGGATGTATGCCTGGGTTTTATGGAAAACATTGTAATAGTTCGTGTCCAGTAAATTGTACCACATGTACATCCCTGACAGAATGTCTGTCGTGCTTAACGTGGCACAAAGGTGTCTCCTGTAAGGAGGAATGTTCAAATTGTAAATATAACACCACGTGTCGTCAGGCGGATGGATACTGCAATGACGAATGTGCAGACGGAAAATATTGGAATGGTTGCATATATGATTGTAATAGTAATTGTAAATCGTGTCAAAAACAATCTGCATATGCCTGCAATGAATGTATTGATGGACGGTATGGGCGTAATAATCTTCCGTATTTCCATTGCAATTATATGTGTCCAAGTAAGTGCCGTAACAACAAATGTGATGGTGATACCGGTTATTGTGTTGCTTGTACGGAAGGTTATAAAGGAAATACGTGTGCATGTCCTGTTAACTGTGAATGCATTTCTAGATCTGACCAATGTTCTAGCTGTGTGTCCGGTTTTGCGAATATGAACAAACATTGTCAATGTAGAAAGGACGAATGTGAAACTGATTTGTGCGTTAGTTGTCAACACAAAACATATTATGCGGATGCCGACAGCAAGTCTTGTTGTCGGTGTAGCGAAAACTGCAAAAATAATGAATGCATCTCAGAAAACGAATGCTTATTCGGATGCATTGAAGGATTGTTTGGAAAAAAGTGTGATAAGTTATGTTCCTCTTACGTTAGTAATTGTGTTAAATGTTCAACACAAGACGATGCATTCTATGAATGTAATAAATGCATGGATGGATTTTACCCCGATCTGTCAAACAATAGATGCATACAATGTCATACAACGTGCTTAGATCTTAAATGTAACTCTACCACAGGTGAATGTTTAGATGGGTGTACTTTCACGTTTTGGGGAGACAAGTGTGACAAAAAATGCAACATCACCGATTGTTTAATTTGTAATCGGGAAAATGGAGCATGTGAGGTTTGTGCGGGAGGAAAATACTCTAAGGAATGCGATATGCCATGTAGTGAAACTTGTAATAAAACCAACCAACATATACTATGTGCGATTGACGATGGGGCTTGTTTAAACGGATGCATAACAAACACGATTTATGGTCGAACGTGTGGCGAAAATTGCAGTATAAATTGTTTAAATAGTGAATGCGAATGGAAGACTGGTGAATGCATTCGCGGATGTGTAACAAACAAATATGGACCGAAGTGTGATATTGACTGCGCGTTTAACTGCTTGACAAATAATTTATATTCTACCAGATGTTTTGATACTAATGGTACATGCGTGTCTGGTTGTCAGTCAGGCTACTACGGTGGCACGTGCGAAGAGCGATGCAGCACATACTGTAAAAACACCACGTGCAATAGGTCATCAGGCGAATGTCATTATGGATGTATCGGTGATTTTACCGATGCGAAATGTGTACAAGGTATATTCACTGTATGTAATCATTTGTATCTGATATAACAATTTTAATAAAACATATAGCTAAATCCATTAATTCAAATATGTTCTAATTACAAACAATATGTCGGAAGAAAGCATTACATGTGAAATATACTTCACGTTACCAGAAATAGTTGAACAAGTATGTAAACAATATGTGTGATATCTTTATTAAATAACCATCTGCATTCAAAACAACAGCTAGCTTTTCATTTCAAAGAGAATATCCTGCAAGGAATTAATTACCTGACATAAATCCTAGGATTGTTTGTTAGTGAAACCATGTGACTTCTTATAAACTTCACTTGAATTGTACGTATACTTAACGAGGAGGATGTGTTCCCTGCGTAACTAATTGAACTTGTAACTAATACTAACACAGAACACCAGTATTATGTGACCAAAACAGCAATTCCTAACTGAAGGTCGATTGGTCCAGTCTGACGTCAGTGGGAAACCATATTTCGCTATAACTTATATTCGTTCCGTTGCTTGTCTTAAATAAGATACAGTATACTTACGTATTTCATTTCATTTCTTCCGTCTAGCTTTGAAAGCAACAGGCACTAACAATGGTGCAATTATAGGAGGTGTAGTGGGTGGAGTTGTCGTCGCTGTAGTACTGGCTATAGTTATCGTTCTTGCTGTACTCTTTCTACGGAGAAGGTAATAGCACTGTCATCCGAAAATAAAGTCACTCGTAAGACAAGATAATAAGCTGCATGTTTTCCAATAGGGACATATTGTATTTTTATAATAAAAGATCAGCATTTTTCTGCGGGTACAGTTTTAAATTAATATGCGACCAATATATTCCAATTGATCGACCTTGAACTGAAATACTGACCGATCTTGATTTTTGTTTGTGTTTGTTTTTTATTAAATAAGGAAAGACCAACCTCAATATGACTATGCAAACAATGGAAACCAGAACAAGCAGGAAACCAATGACCGCCGCGGACCTATACATAGAAACAGTTTGGAATCAGGTAAGATAATGTACACATATAAGTTTGTATTTACACGTAGTCAGTGTTGTATTGATAACTATGACTCTCAGAAGCATTTCAAGCGAAATCAATTAAGCTAGTGTAATATATATTCAGCTATACATTACTAAGTATTGCTTAAAACATTTACCTTAAAGCTACAGAGTCTATATATCAATCGATTTCTTCCTTGTAGGCGTGTCATTATTTGTGACTTCATGTTCACCAGCTCATGTCGAAATCCGGTATTTAAGCGAGCAAATATAACGCAGGACATCATTTATTGTATAGACATCGACCAGTGCACATCATACCTGTACACAGGTAACATTATGATTTACAGAAGAAAATAAAGCCTCTTTCGGGACTCGAACACAGGACCTTCTGATTTCAAGTCAGGTGCTCTAACCACTGAGCTATAACGCCTCTTGACAAAATGGTATACAAACTACAATTTATTGGTTCAAATCCCGTTCCGGGCAAGTACTTTTTTATCACATATATTCTGAAGCCGTATATTTATCGATGTTACCTGTACGAAGGCTAAATAAAAATGTGATATTTTTCGCATCGATTTCTGCCTTATATAACGATTATTTGGGTGTTCGTCTATTTGAAACTACTTCACATGTGACTCATTCATATTCATGAGTTATTACCAGTTAAAATAGAGACTCTGTAGCTTTAAGAGTTTTAAATTATAATATCCACATTACTCTTTAACCATCACTGAGTCGGTAGAGCTGTAATTACTTGATTAGTTTACTAGGCTCAATTTCCATTGCTGTTGTTCATGCTAATATTGGGAATTATTAGCAAACGATAAGTAAAAGTCGAACAGAAAATGTAACAGTCAAGGACCACAGTCAACTAAAAGCACGCACGGGATTTTTTTTTACAAAGATGAAAACAACGCAAAATATGATATTACAAGCAGAAAATGGTCGACAACAGATAAACCAGAATGTACGTACTGCATGGACTCAATACCCTGTCTAGCATTTGCTCAACTGCCTTCATGCTACTGCAGTAAATCTAACTATAGGCACTAATCCCCCAATGTGTGTTCGTAAACACGTATATCGTGACTTATCATATACAAATAAGCGTATAGGGTCTTCATATAGACTACTTTATTATACAAAGTGTACGGCAAACTGTGTTAACACGACAATGTCAATAACTATATTTGTGGTTACAATAATATCAAATAATTAAAATATTTCATTTGCAAATTAATACAGCAATTAAACATGTAACCAATAACAAACATTACGGTTCGAAATAATGGGCGGTCCTTACTTTATGCGCTTAACCACAAACGCATGCACATGACATTATTTTTAATACGTACCTTATTCAAACTATTACACAGCGATACCAGACTACGTATTGTAATATGTGTGCGCAGTTCTGTTGTTTTTTTGTGTTTTTGGAATGGAAAGGAGTAGGGATGAGGTGAGTTATTTCTAAATCGATAACGTGTTGTTTTGTACTACTTTAATTAATTATGACAATGTAATAATAATAAACATCGAGCATACACTTAACGTACTATACAGTTAAAGGTAATTCATGTAAGGCTAAACAACTGCATACAAAAATACAATCCAATGTGTTTCATACAAATGTTTTATTCAAAAACAGTCTACGCAAGAACGAACAATGAGGTAATGTTACATATACGATCATCACTCAATATGCCAAACCGTCAACATTGAATATTTACTGGTTTGGAATTGGTCTAATTTAAAAAGGCATATTTAATTTGTATGTTTATGACATTTCAGCAAATATTTACTCGATCCAACCGTTGATATGACGGATGCAGCTTTAACGAACATTGCGAACCCAAACTACGAATTTCCACCAGAACAAATCCGCATGTCAAGCCTTTCTACAGTGTCAAACGAGGAGCTTGAAGAGGAAGAGCCGGATTTCCTACCTCCTAAGGTTATCCCTGTGGTGGACAGAACTTACGCCAATGTAGTGAGAAGGATTCAAGTTCATAAACTTGGTGAATATGTCTCCAAGAAGAAGACCGCTGATTTTGAAGAAGAATATCAAGTAAGTGCTAGCAAAGCGGTATCCATAAGGTCAAACATCATTGCATCGTATAATTGTTGAGATATATAGGTGTTTTTAGATGACTGCATTATGTGTAGGTTGTGTATGTACTTTTAGTTCGAATTTTGGGTGAAATTTCATGTTTTTGTTTTCATATTTATTATTGCTTAAAATGCATGCAAATCAACACCAGTATTAGTCCAGTCCAGCACTTGCCCTTTATCCTCAAGATGAAATGTAACCAGTATAGACATATGAACAAATAACCATATCTGTAACACTAGTTAAAATAATAGATTGCTTAAAATATGTTGACCAATGGTGGGCAGATTAACGCAGTAATTAATACACGTGGTTCCTAAGCACGAATATTTTTATAAATGGCAACCATTATTTTCTCTGATTGGTTAAAATGTCATGAATTGACTATCGATAAAACGCGACGGATTTCAGAGAGCTTCGTTGTACATTAATATCTAGTTGTTATCATATTTTAGTCTGAAAGTACAAATGTCAAACCTGATTTTAAATTATTTAGCTAAGACAAAGCAGTCAACCTCTTTATCGTGAACTGTTGAACTAATCATTAGTGTAAACAATGCTTTCAAAATCTGATCGAAATTAT
>JAWPHD010025475.1:0-16151 GCA_037043455.1 Cyrtodaria siliqua
AACCCGATCGGCATTCAAACATTATTCCCTTCATTATTATTATTACTTTTTGAAGAAATCAACGTGAGATTTTCCGAATCCTATATGATGTATACCGCCCATACATTCCAGGCAATCAACATTCAGATAAATTCCAACTCATTGTCGATATTACAGTACCATACAATAATGAATAGTTAGTGAGTCGCAAAACAACACTTGTAAAACTCCTCCACACTATAGTAAAGCTGTGAATTTTAATCTTAAAATACGTTGATATTGTTTCGTTTATTAAAATTTACATAGTTCTGTTGAAAGCACCTTGTTTGTTGGACATGTTAGCGTTATAAGCGGTTAGTGATGGAGAGATGATTGGCTGTGAACGTTTAGTAAAAGAGTTTGAGAGTGGACCTTTGGAAACGGCCGAACACGATACATACGAAATATTGCAGCCTCGGTTTGATTGAGACTGTAACACAACGAATATGAAAACCAACTGCCTACTTCTACAAATCAAACATTAGTAGTATTACACGTTCTGCATCTATTAATTGTATATACCTCCTCAAGTTAAAAAGTCCTTCTGTGTTCAATGTGACGTCATCAGTCATAAGTCAACTTTTTTAAATAGTGACCGTGCACAATAATATTGATTGGTTAAAAATAGATTTTGTAAAAGTTCTTTGCTTATTGTGACGTCATCAGTCAACCATTGTTTTGATATTAACCGGCTTAAAATAAACCGCAGCATTATATATTATACTCTGAGGTTAAAATAGTTACCCTTTGGTTAAATTTCTCCTTTGGTTATACTATTGATCAGATGAAAATAAACAGCAAAAAAAAATATACAGACTGTGTTCGTGTTTCGGGATAATACAATATAAATTTTCCGTGATATTGGAAAGTTTCAATCTTTAAGAAAGGTAAGGGCGAGGTCGACACTATGTTTTTGTCTGGTCAACAACTGCCATTGACACCCACACATCAATGTCATATTTGTTTTATGCGCTTGATTTGGGGCCCGAACAATGTGGAATATATAAAATAATGAAGAGTTGCTCGAATTGTCACTGTATTTGTACTTCAATGTTCCTCTAAGCATATTTACATGTATTTAAAACGATAACAAATGTATGGTCCACTTATTCAAAGTATGTTCACTTATTCAATGTAAAAGCTAAATGGAAAACCAAATATCACTTTAAAAATAATACAAATGGTCATACTTAATGTAGATACTTCACTGGAAAACAAAATATCACTTTAACAAATTATCCCAATGTTTGAATCACCAAACATAAACTTATTCAATACTCTTCAAATGGATCTCCAAATGTCTTAACAAGAGGCCCAATCGGGCCTGTATCTGGCTATAGGGAATCTGTGGTGGGGAACATGATATCGATATGTTCAACTGGGCTTGGTGGCTTGGTACTGATCAGTCCTGCCAAGTTTCACTGATATCCAGCCAGGGGTTCAGGAAAACTACTGTCCGGATAAAGTGGGTATAAGGAGCCATAACTATGTCAAAAATCATTCAACTGGAACACGGCGATGATATGCGCAACTATGCTTGGAACTGATCATCCCTGCACTGTTTAGCTGAAATCCGCCCAGGAATTTAGGAGAACTAGTCCGGACAATGTTTGTGTACTAAACCCTTTAAAGTGCCATAACTCCGCCACAAAATCATTCAACTGTTACACGGCGATGATATGCACAACTAGGCCTGGTACTGATCATCTCGAAACACTTTAGCTGAAATCAGCTGAAATCCGCTGAAATCCAGCCATGTGTTCAGAAGATACTAATATCGACACAATTTGTATATTAAAACCTTTAAAGGGCCATAACTACGCCAAAAATCATCGAAATTCAACTGGAACACGGCGACTGTATGCACAACTAGGCTTGATACTGATCAACCTTGCCAAGTTTCGCTGAAATCCGGCCAGGTGTTCAGCAGAATTAGTCCAGATAAAGTTTGTGTATTAAAACCTATAAAGGGACATAATTTCGCCAAAAATCATACAACCGGAATACGGTGATGATATGTATTAAAACCTATAAAGGGACATTACTTCGCCAAAAATCATACAACCGGAATACGTATGTACAACTAGGCTTGGTACTGATCATCCGTATAAAGTTTCGATGAAATTCGGCCAGGGCTTCAGGAGAACTCGTCCAGACAAAATGTGTATATTAAAACCTTTAAAGGGCCAAACCTCGGCCAAATTTATTCCACCGGAACACGGCGACGATATGCCCAAGAATCTGTGAAAGTTTTGTAAAGTTCGAATAATAAATGAAGGTGCTAGAGCGTTCACAAGGCAGAAAATTGCAATTTTTAGCAAATCAAGGGCAAATAAATTTTCCGTGATATTGGAAAGTTGCAATCTTATAGAAAGGTAAGGGCGAGGTCGACACTATGTTTTTGTCTGGTCAACAACTGCCATTGACACCCTCACATCAATGTCATATTTGTTTTATGCGCTTGATTTTGGCCCGAACAATGTGGAATATATAAAATAATGAAGAGTTGTTCGAATTGTCACTGTATTGTACTTCAATGTTCCTCTAAGTATATTTACATGTATTTAAAACGATAACAAATGTATTGTCCACTTATTCAAAGTATGTTCACTTATTCAATGTAAAAGCTAAATGGAAAATCAAATATCACTTTAAAAATAATACAAATGGTCACTTACTTAATGTAGATACTTCACTGGAAAACAAGATATCACTTTAACAAATTATCCCAAAGTTTGAATCACCAAACATAAACTTATTCAATACTCTTCAAATGGATCTCCAAATGTCTTAACAAGAGGCCCAATCGGGCCTGTATCTGGTGAAACTAATCCGATCTGGCTGGTTTTCGAACTTGTCCGAGCTTTTATTGATATAAAACCCCTCGTAATGTTTGATAAAGATCCGATTAATCATAAAGGTGCTAGAGTGTTCACAAGGCAAAAGTTGAAGACGACGGACAAAGGACGACGGCAACTCGCCATCTCATAAGCTTTCCCATAAGCGAATTCTTGTTTTCTCTGATACTAAAATCTTAAAATCATAAAATTTAATTCCTACTGGGAAAATAGATGCATGCATGTTGTGAAAATGTAGCCCCTGGTTATGAAAACCGTGTGAACAGTTTTATTTTTCATGCAGGATATTAAATTTATTCAAGATTGAATACGTGTAAACAACTTAAAATTAAATAATCAGCTCGGCTTTCCTGTGGAATTATTTTGATTGCACCTCTTTTGTTTAAACTGAATAATTGTCAGTTATTATAGCAAGAAGCCAGCTGTTACAATTAAGCCTAAGAGAAAATTATGTCACCTCAAAGAAATAAAAAACAACAACATTAATTAGGATTTTAACCAAAGTATACTAAAAACAGTTTCTTTGTTAATTAACTTACACGTTATATATCAAACTTTCTGAATACCACAAAATTGTAGAAAATAAATTTAACTGCTTATTTATTTCTATAAATTCTGAACATCAAAAAACACCTCCAAATTTAAACCAACATTAATTTACATTACCTCCTCCGCTAAATTTACTTTATTCTTATAAAGTGTTTATGCCCAACTGAAAGAAGTGTTTTTGAGAAACATGCCTACACGCAGTTGTTCATTATATACAGGTATGTTTCGCTTAAACGATTATACTTGATGTCCGGCCATTTAGGTAACTGATGAATACACAATTTTGGATTGCAAATGCACACTGGATAGGCATTGAAACGGAATTGCAATGTATACCCATTAAGCTGTGTATGCTGTCGAAAAAATTCAAAATAAGTTAGGTACTATTTTACAATCTATACTGAGCAAAAATAGAAATGTCCCCAATTTTACCCATTGATTTAGACACAATGAAATTACATTTTATTTAATCTTATATGCCAATACCTTTGTAAAGGCCAGCACTGTCAGGAAAACAATTCTCTTTGAATCAACAAGGGCAAACTTATTCCCCTTGATTTGGTTTAAACAGCATTTCCGGGTCTAGTGGTTTAAACTTTGAGTTAACACAGTTTTGTTATATTGAAATAAACAGAGAAAAGACGCTGATCTTTTCACTCATTGTTGCGCCATACAGCTTTCAAGAACGAATATTTTCAGATTACCTCCCTTTATAATAAAAATATAGTGATTTCGCAATTTGAATAAAACATGTTTTAGCAGCAACAGACAAAATTTGGTTTTTGATGATTATTAATATTGATCAGAATGATTGTATAAAATGATTAAATTATATCTAGATTGGTGTACAAAGTGTAACAAAGTCAACCCTATGCAAATCACAGCTTAAAAGAGGGACGTTTATATTTTTACTGAGTATAGTTAAGTTTATATACTAGTTTCATTACCAGTATAGTGTTATTATAAATGTATGACAGGGGGTGTGCCTTTGAAAGCGATGTTTGCTGGCAAAGTGGCATCTCTTTGTAGACTGGGTGTGAAACATCCGCTTTATTTTTGAGTTTCAGTTTTTGTGTCTTCTGCGTTGGATGGAAGATACTTAGGGATCACTTTGTCCGTCGTCGTCCGTCACACTTTAACATGCAACATAACTTTTGCAAATAATTTGAAAGGTATTTGACCTTTGTTAATGAAATTTCACATCAATCTTCATCTAAACCGAAGGAATGTTGTTACACTTGTCCAATAACTCTGACTTCCATGTTAGAAGAATTATGCCCCTTTTAATAAAACATAAACCTGCAACCTAACCAAACTGAAAAAAGCACACGACAGTGTGATCAGTGGAACACCCTCCTAGTTTTAATTTATTTCCAGAAAATACTGGATCATTACAGCGGTGTTTGTTGTAATACTCGTTCTATTCGAAACAACACATGGTTACGGATGCGCACGTACGTCATCACATCTGTGTCGTAACAGTCACTTTCCCAACACAAACCAGTGTAGCACATCAGCGGTTCCCAGTGGCGGAAGATGTATGAGTTACGGATCTCAGTGCAGGTAACATATAACATATACAGCATGCTATTTATTTCCAACGGAATCTATATAAACTTGGTTTTGACATTCTAGCCCGGAATGACTTTTTATGGCACAAGACCGAAATAAAAATTGCTTCCGGTATAATAGTCTGTATTGTGCCGTCTGTACTAACACACATAACACGAAGAAGGCTCACAACACCTACATCGCCTAAACAGGATAACCTATAGGACCAATTCATCCTGAGGTCGAAGAGAAAATACGAATTGCAAGAAACAAGCTGGACGAAACGCTTCCAGGAATCTATGGCAATGTTAACATTTGATATGTAAACCCATGCTTGATTTTGGTTTAGCTTAACTTAAATATTTACACATTATACGAGAAATAGTAAAATCTCATACGTATAAAGGTAACACGGATGAATCAGTTTCAGTTCGGCGGACACGAGTAAAATATCCTAGTTGTTTCTATACTTCGTACACTCATTTAACATCGATACATACGGCTAACGAATATATTTCATGAAAGACATTTGCATGGCACGGGAACCGAGTACTAGTACGGTATATATGTTCTCACAAGTGGAGCTCCCAATGTTATATATTAACGTATACTGGATTTACGATAGTATTGCTATTATTTTTGTGATGACGTTTACATACTGTATTAGTTTGATAAGTTTAGCATAACATGTATGAGATATATATTCCACAGCGCATGCTAAATATCGTTTACATAGCACGCTTGTCTGCTAAATAATTTATGACTGCTAATGGCGAAAGTTCCCTGGTGCAAGTTCACTGTGATGCAGCATCTACGTTACAGCTTAGCTATGGCCTACATGCTAACTCATTAATATTCATAAGATTGAAGCCCTTATAAAAGGGCCTGATGCATACATTGATGAAGTTTTTAGATGTTGTTCGGGTTGTTCGGGTTGTTCTTCTTAATCATCGTTACAAACGTGTTTAAATGTATCATTACTTTTATAATAGAATTTAGTGTTATAAGCCTAGAAAAATAAAAGTGTGTGACCAACAGTGGATTTGTGTGTGATTTAAACGTCCAACTCTGAGGACATAACTAAATATATATAGTTAATATAAAAGTTCTTACACCACTGCTGGCAGAGCAGACAAAGTCGGGCGTATTTTTACAACAGTATTTCATTTCATGGACACATGTTGTTTTCATTATTTCAGATGCAGAGGTAACTCAAGCCAAATGGGCAATCTATCTTAATATTCAACTACTGGACCGTAGTTCGAGGCGAGAATTGTAACTAATGTCGAATTAACTTGTACGAGGGTCATTCAATAAGTTCTGTCACTAACGCGTTTTAACAAGTATGTGCTCTTTGAGAGTGTTGATGTTTGGTACCAAATGAAAGAAAGTTTCAATACCATTCCATTGATGGTAAAATAAATGCTGTATCTTTTGTGTGACGAAAGTTATGGAACATTTAATACACATCACTTATACATACTGAGACATTTTTGTTCTGAGTTTTTTCAGGTATGCTAATTGTTACTTTTTTAAATGCCTGTTTCTCTTTAAGTACTTGTCGAAGACCTTTGAAATTTCTCATACATTACCAGTTATATCTGTGCATTACAAAATTCAGAATTTAAACATGGTAGATGAAAAGGCATTGTCTTAAGCTAACATGTAAAATGAAGTTAATGATAAATGGACATTAAATGGAAGGGCAGTCTTCTGAAATAGCTTTTTTGGATGATCAATATTTTCACTAAACATTGTACAAAATTCTACAATAATGTGTTGAATATGAAATTTAGTCACTGAAGGACTAGGATTTGTAAAAAATATGAAAACATATTAATACTATGAGAATAATTACGACATTTAAAAGATATTATAACATTTCCGTAAACAAAATGAAGAAAATCAGTGTTATTTCTGCTAAAATTATGGGATATGCATTCACTCATATCTGGTTTGCAGCAAGACCTTTCCGAATTCTCGACAATTATACATATACACACATGCGGTAACAATGGTGTGTCAATTACCTAGATGGAGGCGTTTATATTTATAGTGGAAATAGCGTTGTATGGGTCTGGGAGTTGGGGACACATTTTAATTTTACGGAGAGGAAAGAGAGGAGCATCTCCAACAGCTCAGGTTTTCCTTTTTTCGCCCTTATAAACAGTAAATGTTTGTGTATTTTGTCTTTTTATCAAACATTACTGTAACAATTATAAGAGTGGGTGCGGGGCACAAATACATGACGTGGTCCGAGTGTTAACTTTCATACCGCTTTCAATATCTTCTCCAAGAAGCATGGCTGAGGTATGAAATAAAACCTTAATTCTGGCTTAAAACGTTTGCATATTATAAAAATTAAACATTTAGTATGTAAATTTAAACTAGTTATCGCATTTTTTCAGTAAAACATTCGTTTAAACGTGTTTTATTGTCGAAATATCCGTTATAAAATTCTGCTAATATAAGCTTTCCCATCGCTTAGTGGAATTAAGGCGGGACCACGTAATGTACGCTGCCACCATCCTCGCAAAGATATGGAGGTGGATCTGCTGCTTACTAGCCATCCGAAACATAGCTTGATCGGCAGTTTTTGTTACAACATCATGGTTGTCAATATAAATCTCACAAACATATTAATAAACAGACAGGAAACTTCCTATCTCAACCAATGAAGTAACCAACATATCAGGTGGCACCATAACCTTTCCTTCTATCTTCTCTCTCAATTACTCACTGATTTCGATGAGAATCGATTAAAAAAATCATAGTGAATAGCAAAATGGGATTATAATAATTTATGTTTATTTTCAAAATAAGAAATTGTATAAAAAGATATTTAATTTTAAAAATGTAATCATTTTTCGCTTTTCTCTTAAAAATCAAGGTATTGATATTGTCGAAGTTTTCGTCAAACTCCTTTTTTGCTCTAAATGTAAGAGAAAGCAAACTACTCTATGCTTTCACGGCTTACCTCTTTGTCCATTTCTTTACTAAAGTTGGTCGACGAGGAAGCCGACACAATTTTAATTCGTACAGATCCCTTGTATAACATTGCTACCATAGTTCAAAGCTACACACAACATGTTCTCCGACCCCATATTGACAAGGAGTCTGATCACTATATATTAATAAAGGTATTGATTTCATTGACATGCCTAGTATTTTTCGAGATACTCATGTAGTTGATTCTATCCCAAAATATTTCAAAAAGCCTATTAGAAATATTATTTTCAACTACTTATTTTGCTATGAAAGAGATTTCATGTTGAGTCTTTCACCAGATACCCAGCCAGATGTTATTGAAGCCTTTAATGACACCTCTCGGTATCTGGATGACATATTGAAAATTGACAACCCTTTCTTTCCAACTATGGTTAATAATATTTAACCTAAAGAATTTCAGCTTATCAAAGCTAATATATTCTTTTCTTGAATTAGATCTCTCGATTGAAAATGGTGAAATAATTAGCAAGATCTATGACAAGAGAGATGATTTTAATTTTGACATTGTTAATTATTCCCACGTGGAGTGGGATGTTCCCCGAGCAACTTCTTATGGGGTGTATGTGTCTCAACTTATTCGTTGTTCAAGTATGTTGTTTTTGAGGAGTTTTTGAAGACTTTAATATTCGTAATCTTTGTATAACTAACAAGCTACTCAATCAGGGTTACCGTTACCATAAACTTCGTAAAACCTTTGCAAAATTGTATTATCATAACCCTGATCTTCTTTCCAAATATAAAAGTAATTTAAGGACTCTTCTGCGACAAGGACTATCACAACCTGACTTCTATGGTGATGTGATTTATAAACTTCGTAAGATTCTTGGTCATGATCACTTTTATACTATCTTTGTTAAACTTGTTAAAAAGTTTATCAAAAGAGATTATGACCCTATCATATTGCAACGTACTGCATGCTTGGTGGTGGACCCTTTTACAGTTCGCCACTATGCTTTCCTCTTTAATTGTACGATGACCGGACAGGCTGTGGACCCTATGATGACGCCTACCTAAAGCCCATTGGGACGGTGGCGTTTGATGTTTGTCTATGCTCTTTCCTGTCGTGCCCTTAATGGTTTATTCTCTTGTTGCTCTGGCTTCTGCCAAGTCATTGAGTACCTTCATTGTGGCTTTCTAGGCTATTGTTTTTTTTGTATTATATTTACACGAGCATATTTGTGTTTTTACTTATATTGCCTATTGATGCTGCCTTGTTGGTTAGAGATTAGATGATGGCGGGGATTTCTTTATTTACACTGTCCTGTTTTAATGGGATGACAGTAGGGTAAGTGTGAGGTTTGAAGTACCCTAGAACCGGTTTAAACCCCAAGTGGCCTTTGTTGCCACTGACAGTTCAAAGGCGGTAGCCCTATTGTCAACCCTTTTGTGTTTGTGATGTCGCTTGCATTTTTTATTGCTTTTGCCTTCTCGTTTGTCTGTTTGCGTGTTTGTTTTTGTGTTTTGTGGTTGACTGTCGTCCTTGAATGCTGCTTTCCCTGTCCGATATTTTTATCTGTCTTAACTTATATTGTCTATTGATGCTGCCTTGTTGGTTAGAGATTAGATCATGGCGGGGATTTCTTTATTTACACTGTACTGTATTAATGGAATGACAGTAGGGTCTGTGTGAGGTTGACTGTCCTCCTTGAATGCTACTTTCCCTGTCCGATATTTTTATATATCTTGCCTACAAAGAGTATTTGTGATAGGGTATGATTAGGTCAATACTAATATGCAATAATAAACTAATATACATATAATAAATCACCAATATTGGAAGGTTGAGTGGATCTGCTTGTAAGTTTAGTCTGCTTGGGCTAGATAACATGGATTACATACTTTCATATATATAATACAATAAAACATCAATGTTTGACGGTTCAGTGAATCAGCTTGTATATTTTGTCTGCTGGGCTAGATAACATTGATTACATACTTACATTTTCGGTATATTATTTTAAAAGAATGATTCTGTAAAGGAGACAAGCCGAAAACTGTCCAATCTTTCAGAGAAACATATGGTCGAGGCGCTTGCGCCGAGACCATGTGTTTCTCTGAAAGATTGGGCAGTTTGAAGATTATCTCTGACTTCAAACATGCATTCTGTTGTATTAATAATGGACAGTTTGCAAATCATGAAGACCCCGTGAATCTATTGAATGTATATGTGTAGAGTATTGGACAGTTACACCTAACACCATGTATGGCAAAGACAGCAAGTGGAATCGTAAAATCTTTTGTTCTGGACAGTGAAATGGCCAACGAGTGCATGCTTTGTGGCATTCTGATTTACGGTTTTAAAGTGGATGACATGGTAGGATAGAAAATGTCGGCATCAGAAGATAACGATTTATTTATAACGCAATCAACATTCGTTGAAAAATCCCCAGCGAGGTCTACAGACACAGATTTTCTACTGAGTGATGTTTTAGATATGGAGGAAAATGAGAATAATCTGTCAGTGGTGCTGCACCCAAAATTTGACGTAAAAGTTTCGGAGATATCCGATGAGGAACTTCTAAATGCCACTCAATTACTAGAGGAAAGTGAACACGCACGATTTTCAAAACCATTGCAGCAAAGTGATTTGTATAATTTAATCAAGAATGGTCAATCTACAAGAATACAAAGTAAGACCAAGTGGTCTGTTGGTTTGTTTGAACAATGGAGACAAACCAGAATGAAAATTTCCAACAAGGCATATACTGAGGAACTATTAAATATGACCAGCTCAACTCTCAATGAAGCATTGATTTTTGTCGTAGCATAGGTTCTAAATGTATCAGGACAAGAGTATAAATCTAATACATTATATGAAATTATCATTGCAATTCAGAACCATTTTAGACAATCTGGACGTTTCCTGAGTGTTCTTGATGATATGGATTTCGAGGGCGCATGAGGCGTGTTCTCGACGCAAAGATGAAGGATCTGTCAAAACAAGGCCTCGGTATTTCGAAAAAGTAGGCAAACATATTCAGCGAAGAACAAGAGGAAAATATGTGGTAGAAAACATTTTAGGCACTGACAACCCACAACAATTGTTAAATACTTTACTTTATACTTTCGGATTGCATTGCGCTCTTAGAGCCGGTCAAGAACACCGAAATTTGAGAGTTGGGCCTAATGGACAGATTACAATGAACGTTGACATGGAAAATAACCGATATTTAGAGTACCGTGAGGATATGTCGAAGACAAACCATGGAGGGATTCAGCATCGAAAAGTTGAGCCGAAAATCACCCGGGACTACGAGAACAAAACTAATCCTAGTAGATGCCCTGTGAAGATATATGAAAAGTACGTCAGTCTTACAGTTTTCTAGTATTAATGTATATTAAGCAAAAATAAAAAGTATTCGTTTTTCTTTCCCTTTTTGACTGGATAGCAAAACAGGATTTATCTGAAGTAAATGACGTGTCTTGAAAACTAAAATTGACGATGGATGACCACCATAAGTAAAAACAATGATTTAAAAAAAAGTTAAGTAAACAAGTTATCTCGCTTGTTATTAAAACATGCATTTGGGCCTAAAACATTAAATATGAAAATTACCCAAAGGTGTCCAAAACAATCGTCTGTGTATGTTCCTTAAACAAAAAATCACACGACAAAACATCACAAATTGTGTAGATAGAAGCTTTTAATTATAAAATAATATTACCTTGCTTTAAATTGTCTTAAGAGAATATTTGATAATGTGAAACTGTTTAGTGGAATGTTAAGTACTCACTAAAGTGTGATTACGAACATCAAGCATTTTATTAAACTCTGTTTACATTTGTGTACGCCCACAAAGGCATGCCATTAGAAATAATAGCCAAAACGTGAGCACTTTCTACTTTTACTGAGCATATTAACTGTAAATATATCAAACTATTTGTAGACGAATATATTAAAATCCTAAATAAAAAAGGAGAATAAATACTGCCGCGAACGTTGTTATTCGGTAGTGCAAACTTTTCAGGCAATGCACATTGATACATATGCAATTTAATCCATTCTGTCAGTCGGCTTGTAAACTTACTTTGAACACAGTTTGCTGGAATTCATTCCAATTATTAAAGTGGAGTTAACAAGTATCACCCTTATGTTCAAATATTTCTTTTACAAAACAAAGCTAGGAACTTTTTATAAAACGCAAAGCGACGCGAATGGACGTGATGGGAACTGTTATATATAGAGATTATTTAACTGCTGGGATCGGTTAAAGGGAAATCCTTCTCGAGATGGTAGGCGTGTGGTTATTTTCACGAAAGAGGGTTGAGAGTGTGTGAAATAACAAAACACGCACACTACCTAGTAAAAGAGTTCTCTATACTCGAACAAAGCAGATAAATAATATGTAAAGCTCAACCAAACTCCGTGTGTTTAACTAACTTTGCCCGGGATTCCAAATTCTCGCACATCCGTACCAATTTCAGACGATGACACGCGTTTTCTTTTCATTTCATTTATGTTCATTTTTTCTATAATTGTACTATTTCTCAACAACTTAACTGCAGTGTTCCTAAAGTTAGACAGCAAATATATTGTAAAAATATTGGAAGCTTTTCTAAATCTATTTTTATTTAATTTCAATACCAAACAGTTACTCAATTTAATGAGCTATATTTTCCTAAACCAACTGCGTTAAAAATGAGAAATAGTTAAATATATAATTATACTTGCATTAATACAATATCAGTTATTATTCTAGATCGCCTGCATTCCGTTTAACTGTACTTCTTATACTTCTTTTTACTTTGCAAATAGAACAAGAGTATGTCATTTTAAAATCAACTTGCACAAATATCGATAAGGAATACAAAATATCATTTTTTTGTACATTTTACATCCTAAAACTACCATATAAAATCAGGTTCAATATGTTCAAAGTTTAAGAAATTATGTGTTAAATATTAACTCGCTTCGATACTTACCATACTAAATTTCACATGTATTTCAGACAGCTGGATGGACAGTCTGACGCACTATACCTGCGAATATACCTCCTACGTGTTGGAATAGTGATTCGCCAATTGGAGTCCATTTACTACAGCAAACAGTCGGAAAACTGTGTGAAAGTGCTGCGTTTTAACGATATTTTACTAACCACTCCCTAAGAGCCACCGCTGCTACAAGGTTATATATAGCTGGTGTAGACAAGCAATTATTATCCGAGAAAACCGGACATCGTTCAAAATGCTGTACGATCATACAAACGAACAACGGACCAACAGCTCTTAAATATAAGTCGCATCATACAATGCCAATCGGAATCGCTTAAGTTGGAGACGCCTAATCCGGGGCCATCAGATTTAAAGAAGCAAAAGTGCAGCCCAAACGTTGCCGATGATGTTAAATGTAAGGAAATTAATATTTAGTCTGGAAGCATGAAACGTCAGTTTAAAATTTTAGTAGGGATACAATTACAACGGTTCCAGTGTAAACTATTCGTTTTCGTTATTCCCAGAACACTCAAACTGGAATACAATATCAGATACTGTGTTATTTGTTATATGCCGAACAGTGTGATTAAGATGAGTTTCTCAGTGAGCCAATGTTTTATACCAGGCTAAAGTGTGATTGTCACTACAGTCAATATAGAAATTATCATGATATCATTTTATTAATAAAAAAAAACATATATAATGTTTCATTATTTTTATGATTATGTTTATATCAGGGCTAAAGTGCTGTTGTCACTACAGTCAATATTGAAATTATCATGATATCAAAGAGGCCATTATTATACTCTTTTTTATAGCACAGTGGCGTTGCTTGTGCAGTGTGGCGGCAGTAAATCGTCTCCCCGCGCTTTCAATCAGTATTGTTATTCATTCGATCTTTGGAGATCGCTGAGCCCCGTATACTTATATTTAATTATCGGTGGTACTTTTTTCGTGTTTTTTTTTTGTTTTCTTACTTAATTTTTCGATTCAGTGGTTCCACTACTCCGGCCGATTAAAGAAATCTGGGGTATTGTTTAACACACTTATAGGATATGTTGTCTGCTTTTTTTAATTTAGTCTTTGTGACTGTTACTTGTGATATGCAGGCTTCAAAAACCGCTGGCTGCTCCCAACTAAATTCCATTATGTTTATTTCGCTCTTTCGGGGCATAGATTTTTATTAGAGATACTGGGAGACCAATACGCACGTACGACATGGGGGAGATAAATCTCCATGTCCACCGCCATATACATGCCATCTTCGGGATGGTTACAATTTCGTACTATTGATTTTATTAATATTGAGTTCTTCTCAAACCCGGGGCTAGAGGTCTAAGTTGGTAGCTAGAATATTTCACTACCCGCTCATGAACAGTCTCAATCAAACCGAGAGACTGCAAATATTTCGTATGTGTCCGTTTTCGGCCGTTTCCAGAGGTCCCATTATCATACTCTTTTTTAAAAGTATATAATAAATAAAATAAGCAACAGTCTTAAGGTACATAATTAAAAATACGTCACTCGAAAACACAAAGGTATCAGGTTTGAAAAAAATCGTTCTTCTTGAAACTAGTTCCCAGGCGCGTAGCTAGACATTCTATTCCCCGTCATTTCGCAAGGCTGACTGCAATCATTACAAATTGCTTTATTGATTGCATATGCATTTTCCGTATCTACATGTTGTTCTAAAATAAAACATATAGAGGAAGCCGCCATGTGTTTAAAAACATGGACGTCATTTCTGTTCCATATTTACCATTCATGGAATATCATTGATCAATATTATTTTAAAATTAAAATACCTACCACTGCAAATAAATGCATTGTTGTTAATTGTCATATAAACGAAGTATTGCCATATTAAGTATTACACATTCTTTCATACAGTTGCTCTGTCATTTTTTAACCATATAAATCAATAATTGTTCATGTTTTAAAATATTCCATACATGGTCTTTTTAGAAAACGTGATGTCTATAAGCTCTCTAAAATGGTCGCTTCCATATCCGTATCAAACTCTCAATATATGATCATATCTTCGGTTTGTAAATCGAAACTACGTCATTTTTGTAATTACCAGCAAATACGCGAGGCAGTTTTCTACCTTTCTCGCTGAGGTACATTGACATTAACTTTAACCACACAAATATATTAAGCTATGGTTGCGTTTTCAGACTTTATTGAAAACATTGCTATAACGGCATCCTTTGTTGTTTTTTTTACAGTATTTTGCATATGGTTTTACACACACGAAAGTATACATGTAACTGTTTACCATTTTCTACAGAAAGTGTACATTGTTTTAAGAATGGACTGTCCAATGTCCAATTTTTTAAAAAAATATTGGACAGTTACTGTCTATTCTTAATTATATTGGACAGCTGTGTAGGAAATATTGGGACGATATCAGGTAACATTTCTAGCGTGTAGTACAATTATGCTATATACTGTACAAAACAACAAAGGGATGACGTCATAGCAATGTTTTAATAGTTGATAACATCATTGCATGACAGCTCAAGAGATCAGCTTGTACGTTTCGTCCACTGGGCTTGATTACAAGGTTGTTAATTTATAAAGAAATGTTATAAAAACATATACTTAGGTATACTTTGTTTTAAATCTAGTTTTTCGACAGTATGATTGTGAACCCTGCGTAAAGTGCTGCCTGTCTTAGGCTAAATCACACATACACATACTATTGTTATGACTGGGGGTTTTAACCAACACTAAGTAGAATGCAGTGGTTCGTGTTTTGTGTACTACTATTAAACTAGGCTGACTCGCTGTCGAAAGATAAATTATACAAAGGTAGTATGATACTTCAATCAGAAAATATTTCTCAAGATCACTTGCATATTTCAATCACTATACCCTCACTTTTAATTGTTACGATCATCTTACAGTAGTATTTATTGTGTTGTTTAAAATGATTTGTTATATATGCAATTTGACAATTTGGTTCTTAAACAGTATTTATTTCAAGAAATGTGATGAACAATGTTCTCGATAGTACATGTACAGGATTTTGAAAACAAAGCTTTCGATGAAAACTTATGTAAATTCATCTCCCTTAATATTCATATTAGTGCATAAGATATGGCTGACATTGTATGTGTTATAAATGTTAGCATATGAAGTAAAATAGCATTTGATGGAAACACTGTCCACGCTTTTTTTGGGATGACAACTTGATTACCAATGTATTATCTACGTCAATCACAGTATATG